>CM029368.1:15013568-15062482 GCA_017165825.1 Hepsetus odoe
TTTTTTTTTTTTCGGGGGGGGGGGATATATCTCTCCAAATTGTCCAATATAACATTAAACACAAAAAGTTTTTCCCTGCAGAGGATGTGTGCTTATTTTGACTTTTAAAAAAAAGTTACAAAAATAAACGTATCATTTTTCCACTTTTCTGCAAATTTATGTACAGTTGCTATTCATTTAAAAAAAAAAAAGAAACGTAAACTTATTCGTGCTACATTTCTTCTTATGTAAATTGTCATTATATCATTTTCAACAAATAGATCAAAGTGTGTTCTTTGTATAAGATGTGTATTTATTTCCATTTAGAACATGTGTTTTGATGTGACAGGCTTTTGCACAGGAGAATGGCGATTAACTGTTGGGATATACTATTTTTCTAGTAATGATGTCCCTGTTTGGTTTACTTTGGAGCTCTGAATGTTGTTTTGAAGCCCTCCACCCCCCCCTGGCTGCAGCCTCTGCCATTAGGGTCTGTATCTGAGCCGAGGGGTTCATGGGGGAGGACTTTTAATTGGATCGTGTTTCAGCGGCCCCTTCATGTGCTGTTTATTTGGAGGAGGTCAGAACGAGCTACAGCGATATGGATCACTGCAGGGGAGGGAGGGGTTACAGCTTCCTCCTCCTTTTTTATAATCAAGCCCCCTTCTTGGCTGTGCTTGATCATCCTTCCCCTTCGCTCACTTCCAGAATACCCATGGGCATGGCTTGTGTACTCTAGGCTAATGCCATCGACCGTGGGCTGCTAGTCCGCAGCTATGCTCTTTCCCACACTCACTGTGGAGCTGATCCGGTGAGATGGGGAAGCAGTGAACTGTTCCATACAGTACTACTTCACTCTCTCACCCGAAGCAGAGGAGAAGGGGAGTAAGAATCATATCAGGCAGCTGAAATTCCCTTGACAGTTTTCACAGTCACTAACAATTTGCATCATGCCTGCTGACGACTGGGGGTGTAAAGATTTAACAGATATTTGATTTGTTTTTTCATCCGCATGCTGTATGCTTGGAGAATGTCCGAAACAAGCTCTCACTCAATGCAGAAGTGGAGGACGTGGATCGATCCACATTTCTTTTTGCATTTTTTTTACCCCGTTCTCAAACACTAGCCAGGGAACTTAGTGTAAAATATTTAAAATGTCTGAATAATACTTGAGCGCTTTGTCAAACACATAGCAAAGGTTGAAGGAAAAACTGAACTGACTGAAATATGACAAGCCTACTCAAAAACCTGCTCATCTCGCTGATGAGATTGACATCCAACTGCCAAACTCAAGCAGAAATGCCCTGCAAGGGCATTAATGGAGCCAAATAAGTGAAACGAGCACTGCATATGCAGGTATTGTGGCGGACTGTCCCGCTGTGTCCATGACTTTTTAAGACATTATGAAGCCTTCATGCGGCTATGATCTGAAGAGAGTAAATAAAGGACAGACAGATTAGTTTGGTTATGCCAGCTAAATCGCTCAGATCGCTGGAGATGTGTGGGTAGGACAAGCTGTTCCTGCCTTTTGTTAAGCTTTCCAGATGTTAGGGCTGACCAGTTTAGACTCAAATGTTCATGTGACTTACCTTGTACATGTTATATACCATCTGCAAGATTATCAAGATGAACCTAAATTTCCTAGTTTAGACCATGCTTAAGCATGTGTTAACTGAGGGTGGCAGGAAACTGGCTGAGACCGATGAGCTTGACATTACTAGAAAAAATACTCTTTATGCTGACAGACTGGGTCAGACTGGTACAGACTCTTTATGCTGGGACTGGGTTAATCAGTGTCCATGAAACCTCAGAGAGCAACGACTTAAACCAGAGAAATAAAATACGCTTGTGTTTCTGCACAGAAACTAGTTAGGCTAACCTTTTTTATATGATCAGGCCGTTTGTTTTGTTTATTTGTAAATTAAATTATTATTAGAAGAATAAAAGTAGGCTGTGTCATTTTCACCTCGGGCATTTTTTATGTTTTACATTGTTCATGTTGCAGCGGTGGCTTAGTGGTTAGGGAGTCGCCCCGCATCGGAAGATTGTGGTTTCGATTCCCTCACAAGTAGGTTGCCCTGAGGTACCCCTGAGCAAGGTACCGTCCCCGTCACTGCTCCCCGGGCGCTTTCAATAGCTGCCCACTGCTGCACGGTGTTTGTGTGCATGGGTTAAAAGCAGAGGTCCAATTTCGTTGTGGTTCATGGTGTGCAGTGCTGTGACCTCGCAATGACAAGGGTTGTCACTTTCACTTTTATTCGTTCAGTAAAAAAAAAGGTAAGTAAATAAATAAGTTAATTAATTAATACAAATCTATTAATTATAAACATTTAGAAGTCAAACTACAAATAATGCGCAGGACACTGAGCAGGACTTTTCAGTGACTTAAGCTTAAAGTTGAGGTTCGTCCAATAAGAGGCTTTCAATTGTTTTCGCTGAGCAGGTTTAACTCTGAACTGCAGTTATCTGCCTAAAGAGAAATCCTAAAGGAAATGCACTGCACATTAAAGAAAAGACAAATTGGATTGCCTTTGTGCATGCTGAGCAGGCTGTGTGTTTTGTAGCTTTTAAAACTTCCAGCTTGGCTGAAAGTTACAGCAGCTGGGAAGCAGATTTTTTATTCTGTTGTCAGTTGCCACAATATGCATTCAGGCTGTGACTTTGTATGGTTCACTTACTTAATAAGTTAGTCTTTTCAAACCAGCTCCTCTGCTTTTCACTGTGCTGCTTTAGTTCCTTTTTTATATTCTCTACCTTTTGTCTGTTTGGCCGATGGTGCAGTTGGGGCTTAAGGTCTTATTGTGTGATTGAGCATGAGTTGCAGTGTGTGTAATACACTCATGCTATCCCTATCCCTCGCTTTCTTTTGCTTTTCTCGACTGACAGCACAGCCTAGAGTGGCTCCCCTGGGAATTCTGCAGTGCATGCCTGCTGACACTGAAACTACATTGTTTCATTGATGAAGGGATTCCTGCAAGGAGAACCTGCCCTTTTCCCTGTATGTTGAAAGCAAATGCGAGTTTGTTGGATTTTTCCATTTTGAATCAAAATGCAGTGGACAGAAGCAGAACTGAGCTCTGTGCTCAGTGTGCTGCAGGGCTTTGACCTTGCGCACTGCAGTTTAAGCCTTCTTCAACAGTGTCGGACTTTTATTATTGCTAGGGAGGAAGGAATGTTTTTATTCTGTGTGCGTGTTTTAAGGAGGGATTGATAAAAGCCACAGGAACTGCTATCAGATATCTGCTTGATTTCCTGCCTGTGTTGCACTAGGCCCTGATTGTGTATTTGTGCGTGAGTGCGTGTGTGCGTGAGCATGTGTGTCTGTGTACGAGGTTGGGGTGTGGGCCTCCAGCCTGTGATGGAGGGGCGGTGCTGTCCCTATAATCCACTGTTTTCACCCACAGCTGTTTCCTGTTGGGAGTATGGGCCAGGCTACAGGCCGTTGTTACACACACACACACACACACACACACGCACACACACACACACACACACACACACATATATATACACTACAGGACACAAGTGGCACTCACAGACAATGCCCAGTGAAATACCAAGGCCACAGTGTCTCCCACTCTAACAAAAACACACATGTCAGGAAATGTGATTCAACACTAAAACTGTTGAGCTTCTTAAGCTTCTGGATTTGCTCAGTTCTGGATACTCCAGGCAGTTATGATAAATGTTATAGTGCCTTTTCTGGAAAACCCAAGGAGAGGACAACAAACATAATTGATTCTTGGAAGAAGCCTTCCTAACCGTGTTGTGCTGTGTTCCGACTGCTATCTCCCCATGACGTGGACGTGTCATCCGTCTGCTTTATTAATGCATTGGACTGGTTCTTGTATAAACGACAGGAGATACAGTTTTGCAAAAAAACAAGAACACGATACTTATGCATTTTTTCAACATACTCAGTATTAAGAAGTTTTATTTTTCTTACGCTTAACAAGGTGAAAGAGAGAAGTGGACATAGAAAGGTGCCATTATTTTAAACATCATTTCAGGAAGTGAATACTTGTTTCCAACATTTACACGCTGTGCTACACTAAATCAAATTACCTTTTTAACAAATTAAATTAAATATTTGGGATCATTTTGATATTAAAAGCATATCGGTCGTGGTAGATATTTACCAGAATCGGACTGATGTTTCAAACCAATTCTTGATTGCACATTTATTGTGCTCCAGAGGTGCAGAATGTTTATCTGATGCTGCTGAAATGTCTGCATTACTTTCGTTTTACTGCATTTGTAAACCTCAGTAAATGGTACATTATTCTGTAACGATAATCCAAGTCGATTTCGTGTTCTCAGAAAAGCATATTAGTATGCAATTATCACAATAAGGATAAATATCATATTTTATGGTCATTTAGTTTCATTGCTTCTGAGATTTCATTTTAATCTTTTAATATAAGAACAATGAAATGATATGCAGTGATCGTTTCAAGACATGTTGCTTAAACAAATAGAAAACTGAAAACTGCTTTACGTTTGGCTCTGGACATTCTTTGTGTTTGCTTCTGCGGAGGGTGCTTGTTGCTTTGCATTTTAAACATTATTGCACTATACGCAGATCCACTAAAACAATAAAAGGACTGACAGGCGAAGTGAATAACACTGATTATATTGTTACCTCATGCCTGTCGAGTGTGGGATATTTTAGGCTGCAGCTGAACATTCGGTTTTTGTTGTGAGGGAAAATGGGCAAGTGTAAGAATGAGAGGCAACTAGACCATTTTCTGGGAAACCTTGGTTCCAAGCATGCATGTGGACGCTGTGTTGAAAAGTACCACCTACCTACACATTATTGCAGGCCAAGCACACCCCTTCATGGCACTACTATACCCCAAAGGCAGGGACATCCTTTAGCAGGGTAATGGTCCCGGCCACACTGCAAACATTGCTCAGGAATGGTCTGAGGAACATGACAAAGGGTGGTTGACTCCAAATTTCAAAATACTGATCGACCATCTGGGATTTGCTGGACAAACTAGTGTGATTCATGGAGGATCCATTTCTCTTAAAGGATTCGCTGCTAACATTTTAGTCCTGGAAACCACAGCACGCCTTCAGGTAGATTCCTTGACGTGACAGGACAGAGCTTTTTTGGCGGCACAAGGAGCTTACACATAATTAGGCAGCTTGTTATAATGTTATGGCTGACGAGTGTATTATCAGTATGTGTCATTAACTTCAGCTCATTTGATTTGAGGTTTGGCTGATGGGCAGTATATTGCTGGACTATTTGGAGTAATTCTCAGACAAAGATAGGAACATCCTGTTAGTTCCAGACTTTCCATTCCCAATTTAGAACAGCTTTGGAGGTCCTGATTCTGCCCCCTTTCTGTTTTGCTGAGAAATTTTAAAGGGACTTTAAAATACATTGGCAAATCAATGACAATGTAAGTGTAATGCTGGTGGGTAGGACGTCAGGAGCCAGGGATCAGGAACATGACTTTATTCTTCATGGTAACCAAAACAAAACACAAGGAACTTCAAAACCACCATTACATTAAGGCTTAGCCTCTGTGAATGAGCCACAGTCTGTTCTGACTCATCGGGGCTTAAATAGCAGCCCCAATGAAGCACACCTGGGCCTTCATGAGCTCAGGTGTGCTCAGTCAGAACAGAGTGCCATCTACTGTACCATAACCGTGACAGTAAGCATGGTTATGATTTTTTAGGTGGTTTTTTTTTTTTTTTTTTTTTTTGCATGTGCTTGCTTTTTGGATCAACCAGCTGTTGTCTCTAAGCTGAATATATTCATTTGAACATGGTTTAATTATGGGAGAGTATTTGTGTGACTTAAAATTATTGCATGGGACTCTTGATGTCAAAAACAAATTTTTTATTTTTCTTGTGCTGCACAATCTGAAAAGTACAGTGTGACAATTATGTTTGTGGTTTATTATTTTACAGAGTGAATCAGTGAAGTACTTTCTGGACAATTTGGATCGGATTGGGCAACTGGTGAGTTATGGTGCCTCAGCACTTCTGAGTGGTTCTAGTAGCTTCATCATTACCCGTTAAACTTCACAGTGAAGGATGGTTTCCAGTGAACTTCCAAAAGAACATTTTTCTGGTCTGTTTCTTCCCAGACGTATCAGAGACTAGGTAGTTTTGAGAATTGTAATCTGCAGAGGGCCATTCTACTCAGCCACTGATTTGGGCCATTTGTTATGCTACCGCAACGACATTTATGGTGTGTTTTGGATCTGAACCTCGAGAAGAACCATATTATGGATAGGTTCATTAGAACCATTTCTGTAAATAAGATAAAAGACCTATTTAATACAGTTCCACATGATGTAAAGTCTCTCAAAGGAACCCCTAATTTGGTTTAGAAACTTTAAATGATGTGAATGTTCTTTAACTATTTTAAATGTTCTTCACCCTCATCTCATTTTCACACAAGAGACTTCAGAGAACATATAGTTGTTATCTGCGGTATGCCTTTGCAGCACCTCATTTTTAAGAGTGCAGGTAGCATTAAAAGTGTTGAGGTCCTCGGCATGGTTCGAAAGATCTTTTCTTTCTGATGGTGTGCTGTGGAATAGGATTAGTCACTGTGTGACGCAGGGGTTGCCATGAGCTTGGATTAGAAAACACGAAGCCCCAGTCTCTTATGAGTGCTAAAAAGCAAGAGTGCTGGATGTGTTTTGTGTGAGCTGTCTTGGAAACCATGACTGAGGCCAAAAAAGGTCATGTGAGAGGTTTTTTTTTTTTTTTTAATGGAAATTACATGGGAGACTCTCTTTTGCTGTTTGCTTACAGTGACAAGGTCATGTAAATTTTATTTACTTCTTACCCTTGACTGGCCTGGTGGCCCCCAGAAGACCTCTCTAATGGTATCTGAATTTCACACACAGAATCTTTAAAAATGAATTAAAAGAAAGCACTTTCATGATCCAGTAAAGAAAGTTGGCTGAAAAATCTGCAATTTTCATCTGAGCCTATTTTCCAAGATATGTTTGGCATGCAAACTTCGGTTGGTTAGTTTTGCACTTTTTAAGGCTACAGTACCTAGAAAGCTAATATCTTACCAGTTAACAACAATTTGCTTGTCTAAATCAGCAAGTATAATATGATGGCACACTTTGTCAGGCAAGGTGACTGTCACTATAATTTTACACACCTCTGATATTTTCATAGATAAAAGTATGTCATACACTGTCAGACACTACATAAGCAAGTCTATTTGATCTGACTTTGTTTGAAGCGAGTGTCTGATGATTTGGCCGATCGACTACATTTACACTACAAGGGGAAAATCTATTCCTTTAAGCAGGTTAAGCATTTCAGTCAACATATTCATCCAAAGTGCTTAAACTAAGCTGCCTGGGGTGCTGTTCCCTGATTTGCATGGTCAAATCTCTAGTGTAATGCTAAGGGGAAACACAAAATACATCCTGGCATCCCGCAATCCACGACTACAATTAGCCACATTAAATTATTTATTATTTCTTTTTTTATTATTACTTGATCTATTATTTACAAAACTTTCTTTTTAATCAAACCCTTGTGTAAATGTGTGTCTTCACCAGAATTACGTCCCGAGTCGGCAGGACATCTTGCTGGCCAGAAAAGCCACTAAGGGCATTGTGGAGCATGACTTCATCATCAAAAAGATCCCCTTCAAGATGGTGGATGTGGGTGGCCAACGCTCACAACGGCAAAAGTGGTTCCAGTGCTTCGATGGCATCACATCCATCCTCTTCATGGTCTCGTCAAGCGAGTACGACCAAGTGCTGATGGAGGACCGCCGCACCAACCGCCTGGTGGAGTCCATGAACATCTTTGAGACCATTGTCAACAACAAGCTCTTCTCCAATGTCTCTATCATCCTCTTCCTTAACAAGATGGACCTGCTAGTGGAGAAGGTGGAAAAGGTCAGCATCACCAAGTACTTCTCTGACTTCCGTGGAGACCCGCACCGACTGGAGGACGTGCAAAACTACCTGGTGCAGTGCTTCAACCGCAAGCGCCGCAACCGCAGCAAGCCCCTGTTCCACCACTTCACCACGGCCATTGACACAGAGAACATCCGCTTTGTCTTCCATGCCGTAAAGGACACCATCCTGCAGGAGAACCTGAAGGATATCATGCTTCAGTGACACAGAAACCACTACATGATGGACCTATGCCACTTTTACTTTGCCACTGTGAGAGGAAATAGCCTTCTTGACATTATTTCCATCCAGTTTCATGAATTGAACAGTGATTAATGGTTGTGTAACTAGTATTACTTTTATGTGAGACAGGCAACCTAGTGCTCGACTGGAAAATAGACTGTTGGGCCAAGGTTATGCCTCGAACCACTAGGAATTAGGGTGAAACCACAGTGAATCGAGACTCATCTTTGCTCTATAAACCTGAAATTCTGACAGTAGCATGTGAATATGGACATATTTGAAAAATAACACTGAGACACTGATATCTGCGTGCGTTTGTGTATATGGAAAAAGTCAGTTAATAGCTTTGCACAACTTTGACTTTTAACAGTTCAACTCAAATTTGAACACTTATATTCAGAGATGATGCTGGAGTTAGTCATGATGGAGATGAAAATGAATCACAGACGTCATGACTGCTCCTAATCATGTCTCATCTATTTTCCTCCATAATTTTGAACAAAAGGCCTTATTAATTAAAAACAATGGGGACCTTAGTTGAAGCCAAGACCATCTGACTGTCTTCTACGTCAGCGTGTTGAAAAATGGCTCATGGACATCTCTTTATGGTTGTACATTTCCAGTGCTTTCTCAAATTTGAAACAATGTCCAAGCACTTCTGTTTCATTTTCATCTAAAATTTCTTCAACAAGCTTAGCTTTGTAACTACTCTGCTGCACTAACATTTAAGTTGGACCCATAAACATTGTAATTTCCCATATTATTTCACTACAAATGCAGTTTTATATGAAAACTCAAGGGGATCCTTCAGGAGTATTATCTCTTTTTAAAGCAATGCCAAAATTGTATAATGAAATGAACAGGGTTTTTGTACATAGATTCACACGACGTGTTGTTTTATGAACGTTTTATATAATCTAGAGTGCTTTTAGTTCTTAAACGTCTCCTTCCTGGGTCACGTCAAGCTACAGGTGTTCTTTGATTTATAGTGTCAAGTCACTGGTCACACCGTTCAGATAACACTAACTTTTGATATTCATTGTGTCTAGAAATGTCATTTCTGCACTGCACGTGTACTTTATGTTTTGGGATAATGATGTAGATGTCCTTCAACTGCAACAAGTCTCCAGTGAGTTTAGTGGGTTTATGTTACGAATTCACTTTATCAGACAGTAATTTGAGAAGGAGAAAACCTGGAGCCAGCCAGCTGGATTCTAGAAAGGGTTCTGATCTCTGAGGAAAGGAAGAGTTTCTCCCCCAGCTTGGGAACAGAGAAAGGAGCTTATCTGTGACCAGGAACGATGTGGTGCATGTGTGCTTCGATGTGATTTATAGAGCTGTGAAGCTCCCCTCCTGGTAGAGCACTGTGAACTCCCGGCGGGTTTTGCCGATGCTGAGGGCGCTCTGATGTAGAGGGTGGATTGCCTTTCTCCGTGGCTGTTTCCTACATTACAGGCAGCCCGTGCTGACTCACACACTCTATAGAGATTGAGCAACTCCTTCAAACTGCCTTTTTCTGCTCGCAGGTGGCGCTTTGTAGACGTGTTTGTTCTGTGGTATTTCGGTATGGAAAGTTTGAGGTATGTTCTAAAAATGCACCTAAGTGCCTCAGATGCCTCCACATTGTTCTTAGCGTGGAGTGTGTCATCCACTCCCTGCTTACCAAAGACGAGAACATGGGCTGGGGACATTTTCTCATCAAGATCTCATTAAAAGCAGCAGAAGCATTGGATCTGCAACTCAGGCCTGATCAATGTTACTCTTTTTCTCTTCTCTTCTTCGCCATCTGCCCATGATAAGAGGTTCTTTGTAAACACAGAGAGGTCTAGATGCTCGCTAGCAAGTATGTGGTGTTTTCAGCCGCACCCTGATGCCTTGGCCCTGGAAGCGCCTTCTATCTCTCCCCAGAGAGGAACAAACAGCTCACATGCGAAAGCTGGATGCCGCCATAATTCAAGTACGGCCTGTCAGGAGGAGCATCCTTTTCTTCCTCAGCCTTTAAATCAGCTTCTAGAAGAAAAAGAACTGCTCTTAATTACATTTAATGATCATTTAATGTAACGTCTAATTAAATAAGCTTTTAGAGGATCACAGATGGCAAACTAGTAGCTCAGACACAATCCTTTTGATCCACAGAAAGTTAAGATCATTAACGCCTTGACAATAATTGGTTTAAAAAAAGTATTTAAACAGCTCTTGCTGAAATCCATGCTCTCTGAGATACACATTTTTAAACCTGAGCTGTAATTTAAGTCTACTGACAATTCCAGGAGCATATTAGGTTGGCATCTGTTAGTCTGCTCTGATTAAAAAAAAAAAAAAAAAAAAAACACTAATGGCTATCACTGGTAATATCCACTTCCTCATTATCATTATACAATACTGTACTGAACAACTGTATGACTTTCAAACATCTGTTTCCCTGTTTTTATGACAGTAGTGACTGTACAAATTGTGAAAATCTCTGATAAACTGTATTACTGATGTTTTGTATATAAGAACTGTATAAATACAATAAACCATGTTAATGTTCTGTGGCATATTTACTCTTGCTGTTTTGAAAGAGTAGCAATGACGCAATTAAAGGAAAGAAACTTCCTACAATTGGTCCTGAATTTGCTCCTCATGAGAGTTTACCCTGTGCATTTCCTGTGGACAACAGAGTACATGTTCAAACAGAAGAAAATAAACAGGCCATGCAAGAGTTAAGAGCAGGAAATCCCCCCCACCATCACACACACACACACACACACACACACCACCCTGTATCCCAAGTGGGCCTTATGTTCCCCAAGTACCATTTTAAGACATATTCCTATAAAAACACCCCCCCCTGCTTTGGATTGCCAAGCCTGTGGCTTTTTTCTTGCAGAACTATGCTTCCTCTAATGAGTTGTCAATGACGGGACAAAGTTTTACTGCTTTTTAGATTTAAATGTTTGTAATAACACATTATACACATTATAGCTACGTTTTTTAAAGGTAATATTTTTTTATTTTAGGGACAGAAAATGTCCCTAAAATAAAAACAGCTGATGAGATGCAACACAATTTTTTTTTCTAACGTACTGCTACATACTAGTCAATTTATCGAAAGGTGTTATATAACAATGTCACATTACTCATCATAGTGATAAAATACTTTTTAATTCTTAATCACCGTTCAAGAAAGACTTTCTAATTATTTTACTATACTATAAAATACTATAAACTATACCAGTGTAGGTTACCACACGGTCAACTGTACAGTTAAATGCATTGGAAAAGAAGAACCAACAAGTCAGCATTAAGAATAAATGACTAAATAAAAATACTAAATTAAGAAAGGGAAATTGAAAGGCCTTGTCTTGAAGGCAATAGAGTAATGTGGGAAAGCGTGTAGGAGAATAACAGATGTGTACCGTTGCACATATAAGATACTTTATTACACTTTTACTACTGTTATTTTATTGTATTGATATTTTACTATAATCTACAAATATGGTAATCACTTACACTTATCCTATATTGTAATACTATATAACACAAAACAAACTCTTTTTGTATTATATTTATTTATATTTACTAAACTAATGCTGTGTTAAACATATACTAATACTTTCTAAAATAATATTTACATTTATAACAGTGATGATATAATACAATACATTAATACTTTTCCTATAGTATACTGTGCTACACTAATATGATATTAAAATATTCAGTACTAATACTAAACTATACTAACACTATACAGTGCTATTGATATGCATTGGTATATTAAACAATATTATACTACACTATAAAAACTGTAGGCAGCGGTGGCCTAGTGGTTGGGGCGTTGGTCGGAGGATCGGGGGTTCGAACCCCTTCCCAGTGGGTTGCCCTGAGGTACCCTTGAGCAAGGTGCCGTCCCCGTCACGCTCCTCCCTGCGATGGGCTGGCGACCTGTCCAGGGTGCGTCCCCTGTCCTCGCCCTGTGTGCGCTGGGTTGGACTCCGGCACTCCCCCGCACCCCGTTTGGGACAAGCGGCAGAAAATGGATGGATGGCTGGACTATAAAAACTACACTTATACAATAATAGCACTATACTGTACTATACTATACTGTACTATGCTATACTATACAGTACTGTACTACACTGTACTTTATTATGCTATACTATACCATACTAGACTAGACTAGACTAGACTAGACCTGAACTGACTATAGTAATGGTGGTGTTCATTGTGGTAATCTGGGATTTTGGATGCGGTTCTACTGTGGAAACATAGGCCTGCATGCAATGGAGCCCACCTCAATAACAAGTCATCCTGTAATCCTTGCGAGGAGAGAGATAATGTCTGAGGACACAATTGCTCCTTTCTTCAGCCTGAGTTTGGTTTACTTCCACGAACTAAAACTCATGACTCTTGTTATCCTTATATTTCCTCCAGGCTGCCTTCCACTGGACTCATAGTGAACTCTGATATTCACTAATCTGCTATCAGTGTGAGCAGCAGCTGCTGTGGAGGATCTGCCAGAACTGTCCTACTATTCAGCTGATGATAATAATGATGTTGTAGTGTGCTCTTTCTCTTCGCCCAAGGGAGGGCCTGGTCACGTTGAAGGAGAATGGAGCCATTTCAGCCTGGTGAGGTTTCTGCTTGGGAATGTGTGTCATATGTTATTAGAGGTACTGTTAGGAAATCATCTCTTTCACAAGTGTGAGAAAATGAACTGCAGTGGAATCATTTTCTGACACAAAGGCGTCCTCTGGTGGAAAAAGCAAGCCACACACACACACACACACTTCAGTTACACCCAAAATCTATCATTTATTTTATAATTTATCATTCATTTATATGTTAATCTCTGAAGAAAAAAATCTAAAAATCTAATATCTTAGATATTCTAGGTTGTTTGGACCCTAGTGGATGATATTCCACCTTTTCTTTTTAAAATGTCTGGTTTGAGGTGCATTGTAGAGAAACTTTACTCTGATCTCTTTGCAAAGGTGATGATTGATGATAGGGGTTGTGACGTGTGCAACATGAATTAGATTTCACTTCATGTTCCATACCACCTAGTAAACTTCTAGAAATGATGTGTAATTTTAGTAAAACCAGTGGTACATTGAAGAAAAGACTTTTCAAAGATTAGGCTTTATTATGAAGAAGAGGTGGGGCAGGAGTGGCCTGCTGCCCAGCGTACCCTTCTCTCCCAGCACTGTTCCCTGGAGTGGGTGGAAGCAGTTTTTCCAGATTGATGACACCCTTTGCCAGCATCCACCTCTCTGCCAACATATTTACATCTTTGGCAGCACTTTGCTTTACAGGCCCATACATGTGAAAGTGAAAGAAAGTGAAAGTGACTACCCATGTCACTGTGAAACACAGCACAGCACAACACACACACACACACATGCAGCAGGGGGCAGCTATTGAAAGTGCCCGGGAGAGCAGTGACAGGGACGGTACCTTGCTCAAGGGTACCTCAGGGCAACCGGCTGCTGAGGGAATCGAAACACCCTAAGCACTAGGCCATCACTGCCCCAGTGTACCGCATGTACCTCTCTGCCATGATTAAAAGGGACTTTTAGGCCAAAACCTTATCGGAGATCAATGTTTCTCGGGCATTAGACAAAATAATTATAACCACTGAATGCGATATCTTTTTTGTGGTAGCTTATAGGCATAGAGGTATTTAAAGCTTTGGATATCCAGTTTCTATCTTCCCAGTGTGATCAGTTCTGTTTATCTTGACTAAAGATGGAAAAGTCTCTGAATGTTTGTTTCATTGGTTGTCAGAGAAATGAAGTATACAAGTATATTAATTGTAATTAAACCTTTGAACCATTTTCACACCATAATTAGATGATCAAAGGAAAGCAAACCCGATTAAAAAAACAACAGATGGAACCGTGGAGTGACAGAATTTGCACAAAAATGTTTGCGGGACCTGCCTGCTTTTAATGGGAGATCTAATAAAAGGGGGGGCGAGAGCTCCTTTAAACTGTTTAAGAACTTGTTAATTACTTCGATCTCCTTCCAGACACTAGATCAGCTTTTTAACTCTCCGAAACAAAGTATGCATTGCACGCGTTCAGAATAGCTGATCTACAAAAGACACGTGCTCGTACAACGTTGTGTATATGAGATGTAGATCAACGTTGGGATGCGTCAAGCGTTCACGGAAACGAGGCTTTACAGGGAAAAACCAAGTTCACAAATAGGGGTGTAGTTGTTACAAAGCAAGTCCACGGTTTACGCAGATGTAATTGACGAAAAGTATGTATATACATTCTTAGACAGACGTGCCAAGTAGATGATTTTAATGTTACGGATACGCTACGCAGCTTTATTTGGGAGGTTCATTTCCCGCGTACTTCCCTCTCCGCCCTTGAGATGGTTTTGCCTCACGCGGCCTGTTCCTTTCCTGCGCGCAGGGTGTTTCGCGCCGGCGGCCCCGCACATGGTCCTGCGGAGAAAATCTCTGGATTAACGGCGGCGGTGTGCGCTAATTGCCCACAGTGACTTATAGATGAGAGATACAGAAGGCATGGAGGCGGAGGTCGAGTTTGATGAAGGCGAAGAGCCTTCGTTCAGCGATCCGGAGGATTTCGTAGATGACATCAGTGACCAGGGTAGGGGGCTCAGAGAGCGGCCGGCTGCACTGAGGCCCACCGTCAGCCGCTCGCCTCGCCGCTATAGTGCCATTTAAGTCTGCGCAACGACCCTCAGCGAGCTCTAACAAACACTCAGGACACAAATCACACCAGTCCACATCTGGTTTACCACTCAACCTCAACTGGCCAGTGCCCGCACTCGTTTTTATCCGGCAGCACGTTATTTAGGCCGCGGGAAGAGAAACCGAGGCCACATGTGCTGCCAAGAGAGCGGTGGGGTTCAGAAAGACAGGGTGGATCAGTGTGAGGTACCATCTACTGTCTGAGCCGCCTGAAATGTCTAAGCCCGGCCTGTTAGCCCGCGAGGACAAAGCTATCTGGCTAACTAGCTCGTATGCTAGCCGCTAGCCGGAGAGCCAGCTAACCGGCTAGCAGGAGCGTCAGCGACGCGAGCCTGGCCTCGCAGGTGCTGAGGAGCGAGTCCTTTAAACCTAGTGCTTTTAGTTGAGCTCCGATCGGAGGAGCTCACTGTTCTTGTTCATTGGAAGTCCCTGAACATTACACGCGTTCGTGGTCCGTTATCAGCATTAGTTGATCTGCTGAGGGAAGGACCGTCACTTTTCTACACTTTCTCAAACCCCACTGACTGATTGTCCTTTGTTTTATTGTAAGATGTTTTCCAACCCATACTGCACTGCTGTAGTTTCCCCCTTTAACACAATCATCAAACCTCAATTACAATCCACTACATGAAGGGTAGAGTCAGGTGTACTTGAAGTAAGAGAGTAGTCCCTTTCAGATAAACCAAGCAGCAGTTTGGCTGGGCTCTAATTTATTTCTGCATGTCTTGCTTTCTGCAGAGCTGCTGGAAGATATTCTCAGGGAGAAACCTCAGGAGGCTGATGGCATCGATTCGGTCATCGTGGTCGACAATGTTCCTCAAGTGGGACCAGACCGCCTGGAGAAACTTAAGAACGTCATCCACAAGATCTTCTCAAAGTTTGGGAAAATAACCAACGAGTTCTACCCAGAAGCAGACGGCAAGACCAAGGGGTAAAAACAAAGTATTCCTCTGCTGCGAACGTAGGTTGTCTTTTTAGACCGTACGAGATCTGATGTGGGGTGTGTCTAATGTAAGCCTTCACGGTTTAGGTACATTTTTCTGGAGTACGCCAGCCCAAGTCATGCACATGAAGCCGTGAAAAATGCTGATGCCTACAAGCTGGATAAGCAGCACACGTTCCGTGTCAACCTTTTCACCGACTTTGACAAGTATGTTCAGCTAAACGGCATCATCTCTCTTTTCTGGGTGTCAAAACTAAAGTGTTGTATTACATGTTCTATTGCTTTAATAATAATGACACTTTTTTATTCTTTAGGTATATGTCAATCAGTGATGAATGGGAAGCCCCTGAGAAACAGCCCTTCAAAGATTTTGTGAGTATCTTTGAACAAGAAAACACACCATAGACATGGGTGACCATTACTGGTTGTTGCAGAATAGCTTGTTATAACCGATAAAACAGCGGGGAGAAAATGCAATGTTTGATTTCGCTCTATACAATGGTTTCAGAGTTGTCCTGTAATCTTTTTATTTATTTATTTATTTATTTAATTTTCCCTTCTCCTTTCCTCTCACCGATACCTCTGCTGAATAACATGATATTGAAACTGCCTGCTGTCTACTTTAAGGATCGAGCTCCCTTTTATGTGAATTGGTGATGGTATGAATGTGGTAATGGGTGTAATTTTTATAGAAAGTACCTTTATTCAGAGAAGAACCGTGTAATCTGTAGTCTAGCAGGCACGTTTAGAAAACATGGCCTTGCCTCAACATCTTTCGCTCTAAATGGTATCATTTGTAGTCCTCTGATGTAGCTTCTGCGCTGTGTCTTGTTGACATGGCAACTACCGTAATAAAGCTGAATCAGACTATAAATATTGGTCCACTAGAACCAATAAAGACATCAGTTGTGCAGAAGTGTGTGAGCGTGAGTAACCGCACAGCTGGTGTCAAATATGGTTGTCAGCATGGGTTCCAAGCTTTGAAGCTGAGTGTTCTGAGTTTGTTCTTATGGCGGTTCCGTGTTCTTTCTGATGAATCTACAGGGAAATCTGCGCCACTGGATGGAGGATCCTGACTGTCGTGATCAGTACAGTGTGATTTATGATTCTGGGGAAAAAACAGGCATATTTTCCAATGATGTTAAGGAGCCAAGTGAAGTTGAGGAGAGAGCGGTGAGGAATTTTTATTTGTCTTCCTTTCCTTTGCTCTCCCTTTGCATTATATAATGGCTCTAACACGTCTGTCTTTTAGCGCTGGACAGAGACGTATGTGCGCTGGTCTCCTAAAGGTACCTATCTAGCCACATTTCATCAAAGAGGCATTGCATTGTGGGGTGGTGAGAAGTTCAAGCAAATTCAGAGGTTCAGCCATCAAGGGGTCCAGCTTATTGACTTTTCCCCATGTGAGAGGTGGGTACAAAGCTCCATGACCTAATAAAACAATGTTGGTAACCAGTAATTAACTGGTTTTGCACTCTTCTAAAATGGTGTTTTCTTTCAGGTACGTGGTTACGTTCAGTCCCCTCATGGACACAAAAGATGACCCACAGGCCATCATCATCTGGGATGTTCTGACTGGTCAAAAGAAGAGAGGTTTCCATTGTGAGAGCTCTGCACACTGGCCAATCTTCAAGTATGTATGAGTAAACAAAGTCTTAGTGTAATGTTTTTAGTTAGTAGGTGTGATTTGGGCACGTTGTCATTTTTTCGTAATATTTTAAGGTGGAGTCCAGATGGGAAATTCTTTGCAAGAATGACTCAGGACACCCTCAGCATCTACGAAACACCAGTAAGTGTTCGTAAAACAACATTTATTGTAGTTGAAAATCATGAGTAGTAATCTTACTGATTTGAATTTGCAATGCACAACTGATACAACATACGTTGATTCCCCTCTCTGTAGTCAATGGGTCTTTTGGATAAGAAGAGTTTGAAGATAAATGGAATTAAGTAAGTGGAAGTTCTATAGATTAGTATTCAAAATATGTAGTGTTTAAACTTGGAAGGTGATTTTTTTTTTTGGTGTTTAAGACCTTAAAAGTATCATCTGCAGATTTTAATATACAGAGCATTAAATCACTATTTGTAATTGCATACACTCATTATGTTTAATATGCCTAAAGGGACTTTTCCTGGTCTCCTGGTGATAACATCATTGCGTTCTGGGTGCCTGAGGATAAAGATATTCCGGCTAGGGTGACCCTCATGCAGCTTCCATCCAGAAATGAGATCCGAGTGCGTAATCTGTTCAATGTGGTGGACTGCAAACTTCATTGGCAGAAGAACGGAGACTACCTTTGTGTAAAGGTTGATCGGACTCCTAAGGGAACACAGGTAGTCCGCTGGCTGTTGTAAATAGTTCAAAACATGCCTGCGTTGAAAGCTTTTTGGGTGAAAGAGAAAGATCTTTAGATCTAAACTTTGCTTCTTTTGCTTTAGGGAATTGTCACAAACTTTGAAATCTTCAGGATGAGGGAGAAGCAGGTTCCTGTGGATGTGGTGGAGATGAAAGGTAAGAGGTTTCTTAGTGTTCTTTTATGAATCATGCCTGATCTTGCCTAATGGTTTTATAATTGTGTTTTAGAGGGCATCATTGCCTTCGCCTGGGAGCCCAATGGAAGCAGGTTTGCAGTGCTTCATGGGGAGTCCCCCAGGATCAATGCTTCCTTTTATCATGTGAAGAGCAATGGCAAAATTGATCTGATCAGTGAGTATCCTCTTGTTTTAATATTGAAATGGGAATTTAATTTTGGCAAGAAAAGTTTCTGAACTGAACTGAACTGAACCTGTTTTTGTGCCCAGAAATGTTTGACAAACAGCAAGCTAACAGCATCTTCTGGAGCCCCCAGGGCCAGTTCCTTGTCTTGGCTGGATTGAGGAGGTTTGTGCTAGTGTTTTTATACTTTTTGCATAAAGTGAAACACTGTTTGATCTTCACCTTCTGCTACGTTCTGTTTATTGCCAACAGTATGAATGGTGCTCTGGCATTTGTGGACACCTCTGACTGCACCATCATGAACTTTGCTGAGCATTACATGGCTTCTGACGTGGAGTGGGATCCAACTGGCAGATTTGTGGTGACCTCAGTCTCTTGGTGGAGCCATAAGGTAATTTAAAATCTTTGTGGGGGGCAAAAAACAAAAACAGGTTCTAGAATTTTAATTAGTTTTTATCTGCTTTTACTGCTCTCATAATCTGTTAGTTGTTTATTGTAATGGCTGGTTTAGTTGCTGTTTTACTCTACAATTAGTAATTCCTTTATATATTTGATTTGATTTTCGACACCTGCTGTCATTTAAAGGTGCTTTGACTTGATCCTTAACTCAAATGCATGTTTGTTTGCCCAGGTGGACAATGCCTACTGGCTGTGGACATTTCAGGGCCGTCTACTTCAGAAGAACAACAAAGACCGCTTCTGCCAGCTGCTGTGGAGGCCGCGACCACCCTCTCTTCTCTCTCAAGAGCAGATCAAGGTAATGAAGAAGCACAAGTTGATTGGTTGTTAGTCTAAATCCATTAACTAAAACAACTGAGTTCATTTTTTTTTCTTCTTCTTCTCTCTCATCTTACAG
The DNA here is from genome assembly GCA_017165825.1 of Hepsetus odoe. Lineage (NCBI taxonomy): Eukaryota > Metazoa > Chordata > Actinopteri > Characiformes > Hepsetidae > Hepsetus > Hepsetus odoe. The sequence goes on from CM029368.1 coordinate 15,032,913, forward strand.
GCCATCAAGAAAGACCTGAAGAAATACTCCAAGATCTTTGAGCAGAAAGACCGACTCAGCCAGTCCAAGGCTTCAAAGGTAGATTTTTGAGAATTGTTTTGGGGACTGTGTTTGTAATGCTGGTCTGTCATTTGGATGTAGCATGCTGACTACAGCTCCATGTACCTTGCAGGAACTGGTCGACAAGAGGCGCACAATGATGGAGGAGTATCGCACGTACCGCGAGAGTGCTATGAAGATGTACCAGGAGCAGAGACCTCTCCGCCTTGAGATCAGAGGAGGTTGGGTTTTTTTTTGTCTTGGTGCCTCCACAATGCTTTTTCTTGTCTGTCCCCCCCAGCACATTAAGATACAAGAACAGATAAAAAGGAAATTATGAAGTACAGTTATGGTTATTGAAATCGTGTAGAGTGTAGAAATCAATAGGCTCATCCAACCTACACAACCTCGTCGAATATATCAAATGTTTCTAGATTGCAAAGAGATTTAACAAGCAAAACACATGCCATTTTCATAACGGCAATCACAAAAGCATGATTCTGGGAAATTAAGCTAAATTTCGTGCATTAAATTTGTTTAATAAACCACACGCCATGTGTGGACTCACCTTTATGCACATTTTGATTGACAGGTGTGGACACTGATGACTTGGACAGCAATGTTGATGACTGGGAGGAGGAGACCATTGAGTTTTTCATCAATGAAGAAATCATTCCAATCGGTGATCTGTAGTCCCTATAGCAGGTAGCGTTTTGTAAAATGACAGAAATGGGAGCTGTTGTGCCAATGCAGATTATTTAGTGCTTATTCTGTGTTTGTTTTTTCCTCCCACAGTTTTATTTTTGAGGAGCGTTGTTGCATTGGAGGGAATCAAAATCGGTCATCTTTCCCTTTTAATCCTTGGAAACATCCAGCCAAGTGCCTTTTAATACTGGTTGCTGTGGAAGGAGAATTTTGTGCCACTGTTGGCTGTCATTGCTTTTGTCACCTTTTCCAGCTCTGGGAGCCACCATCCTGACCAGCACTTGGCAGGTTTACCCTCTGGTTCTCGCCTTTTTGAGTTGAACGTTTACCTCTTCACAAGGCCATCATCATGACAAAGCATGCCATGATATGTTTTTACATCACCATGTGGAAGGAAGACATTTTATTTCTAGTGATTTTCCTTAAGATTACGATGTACTCTTGCGTGCACTACAGTGGGCTGTATCCTCCTCCATTCAGATTACCTGATATTAAATGCACAACAAGGTAATAAAGTATAAAACCTTCAATCTTTTGTCAGAGGTTTTCTCAAAGGGACTTGATGTCTGACTCTTTATTCTAGCATTAATGATTTATTTTGTGTCATTAAGTCAGTTGTGTAAACCTTGATTCAGTGAAGCAGGCTGTGAATGATTGATTCATTTTTCATACTTTCTTTTAATGGCAGTAAAAAAAATGACTTGCTCTGCTTTCTTAACTTCTATTTAGTTGAATATGCACCACATACTGCTCTGAAATAAATGTTTGTATTCTTCATTAAATTAGAGCCAAATTGGGAAGTGCTCACTTTGACTTTGTCTAAGTTGGGGATTCATTTTAACCTCAGCTTCAAAAGGGAATGAATTTGCAGAAAGTCTGCTGCTCCCACTGGAGCAGGTTTGGAAGATTTGGTGCTGCACTAAATCTATATGTAAGGAATGTTCTTTGGCCAGTAGCTCACCAGAGACGATGGTTCCAGTTTGAAGGGAGGTTGTAGCTTGTTTTAATGATATAATCATTAAATTACCTGCATCAGAGCTCTCGTCTTCGTTTTGATTCACCTTTTGAGAGTTGGCGTTAGATGAGCTGATAAAAATGAAAGCTTGGTGTAGAAAGCAAGGCTGTGCATTACTGCATATTAATACTGACATAAGATCTGCTTAGGATATAAAGTGTGCATATGGAAAGTGTGACATTTTGTTCGACTCCTCTTATCAAGGATGTTTTTTCCTGACCAGTCTGAGATGAGAAGCCAATTTTGATGAAGTGCCATTAAATATTAAAGTAAATTGGACATTTGTCTTATTTTTAAATGTTAACAAAACACTTGTTCGAAACCTGAAAGGGTCTGATGTTCTAAATGTGATGATCTGCAGTGGGTGTTGGTGGTCTAGGTCTAGTGGTAGGATACTTTCCTGCGGCTCTCTGGACAAAGAGGTTGCAGGTTCGAATCCCACCTCTAGTGCTGAACAAGACCCTTAACTCCAAGTTGCTCCAGTAAGTTAATGTAAGTTAACCTTTTTAACGTACATGTTTTGACCAATTATGAGAACTGAACTGGTAGACAAACCCATATCAAACAACATTAGCTGAAACCTTAAACTCTCATGTTCCTCGTACCCTTCCTGAAGACTGTTTGCAGTGTGGAGGGCTGTGTTATCCTGCAGAAAGAGGCCATTGCTTAGGAGCACCAGCACCATGATACAGCGCACCTGGTCTGCACCCACGTACAGGCGTACATGTTAAAGTGACCAACAAAATGCCTGGACCCAAGCTTTGGCAGCAGTACAGTGCCCAGAGCATCACGCTGCCTGTGATAAAGGTTCAGCCTTGGTTCACTGGCTGTTCATCCGTGGAGCACTTTTGTTCTGCATATCAGGTACACCCTGCAAGACCAGCCATGCTGGAGATGCTGTGACCCAATTTACACTTGACTAGAACAGGAAGTGATAATTTGTCATTATGAACATACATCAAAGCTTCCTTTGTATTTAACCCATCCACCATGTGGGGCATTGGGTAGCCTCACATGGAGCCTGGGGAGAAGTGTTGGGGACAGTACCTTGATAAACATGTGATCCTCTCATCACTGGGGTCAAGTCCCTGATCAATAAGCCACAATGCTGCAAACAACTAGTGCATTTTTTTCAGCTTTTGACATCAGTTTCAAGAACTTTTCAAGAACCACCTTTGACAGATGCTTATACAATCCCAAGAGATCTCAGTGTTTTAATCAGGGTGCAGTGGAAGTGATGGTGATTAGGGACTAGACCCCAGGATTGGAAGGTTCTGGGTTTAAATCCCAAACCAGCAGGTTGCCTCGAGGTATGCTTACAAGGTACTGCCACCTCCTCTGCTCCCTGGGTGCTTTAAATAGCTGCCCCCTGCTGCACGGTATGAATGAGTCAAAAGCAGAGGTTGCATTTGGTTGTGGTTCGCTGTGTTTCAAAATGACCAATAGTCACTTAAGTGACCATTAAGTGTTTTAAAGTGTTTTTAATTAAGTGGTTAGGGACTAGGCCTCAGGATTGGAAATCATTCGAATTCCAGATCAATAGTTTGCCCCGAGTTACCCTTGAGCAAGGTAGCGTCCCCATCACTGCTCCCCGGGTGCTGGACATAGCTGCCCCCTGCTGCACGGTGTGTTTGGGTTAAATGCAGAGGATGCATATCGCTGGCGTTGGGGCGCTGTGCTGTGTTTCACCATGAAAAACGTACGCTTCAGTGTGAGCTCTCCTGGTGAACGGGAGATTTAGGAACCTTTATGATTTTAGAAAACCGAGCACTAAAGACCGTCCTCATCCCTAATAAGAAACCTCTGCTGCGCTTGAGTGCCTCGTCGACCGTCCCTCTCAATTGTGCACTGATCCTCCATCAGACAGGCTGATTCTCAGCCCTGCAAACATGCAATCAGCCAAATCAGAGCTGGCAGCAGGCGAGGGAGCGCTGCTCAAGCCGGGCCCACACTTGTCAGCTGAAAGGCCTGACACGTGGACACGAGGTTTGACCGAGCTGATGCTCCCACGTGTCATAAAGTGCCTTTTTCCTGTGCATGAACACCATTATGTGTTCCCTCACGACGCACCCCCCACAGACCCGTCCCACCTGTCCGCAGCCCACGCTGCTTTCTTCCACACTGGGTCAAGACGACGCGTTTAGAGCGAAACAAAAAGCAAGGGCGCATCCCTGCCTCGGCGGACTGGACCCCCCGCCCCCAAATCTCGCGATGTTTCGTCTCGCGCACGGTGTGTGAAAGCGCGCGCGCGCGCTCATCCTTCCTTAGCGGAGGCCGTCCGGGTGGAGAGGAGGAGGAGAGAGGAGAGGAGGAGCAGGAGCAGCGGAGCGGCGGTAGCGCTGAGGTGAGCTAAGCCTGCCCTCACTGCCATGTTTACTCTTCTTCTTTCCCGTTAGACACACAGCTGTGCTGGCAGAAAGCGCTCGCGGTGACACAGGCGCTACTTCTTGTGAGCTGAAGAGGAGGCGCTCTGCTCTGCCCTGTTTCGGTAAGAGTGACTTTCAGTCGGAGGGCGAGAAAAAGTGCTTCTGCTGCTCGATATGTCGTCGTTTGGTGTGTTTAATGCGGGCGAGTGAGTTTGGGGAGCAGGCAGGGTGTCTCTGAGGCGGTACTGAACGGCGAACGCCTCCCTCGGCGTGTCAAAGAGCCACATTGTGTCGGGCAGAATTAAAGAGGCACATGGCCAATAAATACAGCAGCAGCTCTGTCCGGAGATATGTGGCCAGTTTACTGCACAGCTCAGCTGTCACCGAAACGAATGTGCCATATAAGGGCTGGAGATCAGGAGCGAGCAGATACCGGGGCTCCACACTGTGGCATTTGTAAAATTTTCCATGGATGAAAAAATGAGCTCTGGAAGTCTAATCAGCTGTGATGTTAGGAAGGTGAGCCAGAATTGCAGGTTACATTTCGAGACCTTCTGTCGTGGCCAGTCATCAAACTGTCCCTTCACAGTCATTCCTCACATGGCGATTACTCTCAGGACCCCTGCTGACTTTCCTCAGTGTGACTCTATCAAAACCCAGGCCAACTAAACTGCTCTCTTCATTGAGGTCTATTTTTAAACATCCTTGTACGCAGTGATGTAAAATCCATGCATTATGTAAACATGCCTTTAACCACCACAGAGTAGCTTCCATCGACGCAAAAATAATTCCTTCCTCGTCACAGTTGTGTCTTTGTTCTGCAACGGTGCATTTCCTCTGATGAAATGGACAGAACACACACACTCGACTTGCATGAAATGCTTCGTAGAGTAGGGCCTCTTTAAAATAACGCCGCCATACCATAAGCAGCCCTGTTGGCATTCGAGGGGTTAAGTCAGGTTTGCTCTCAGCTACCTGTGATTTTGGATGTTTGACTTGAAATGGTCTCGTTTCTGTTGTGTATTGTGGAAGTGCAGTACATGTACAGGCAGAGGGGCACAAACATGGCACACTGAGAGTAGAATCAGACCTGCTGTCAAGGTTGTTCTGTATATTAAATCCTGATTTTTTTTTTCTTTTTTTTTTTCTTTCTGCAGGATATGAAGCTTCCAAATCAGGCCAATGATGGAGCTTAGGTGAGAATGGAACAGTCTGTCCAAACCAGACAAAATGGGCAAGTCAAGGCTGTTTCGCATCTTTCTAATCCTGGGTATCATCTTCATGATCCTGCTGATAATCATCTACTCCAACAATATTGGAGCCACCCGTTTTTACCTGCACACCACCATCTCCGGTCCTCACTCTTCCCACCTCCCTCCAGGGGGAAGTTCCGTTCCCAAAAAGAAACTTGAAGAAGGCAAAGATGGCTCTTTCTTGAATGATATTGATGCTTTTGTCAAACAGTTTTTAGAGGGCCCTGTTGATCCAACAGAACATGTGAGAGGGGAAACTCCACCTGGAGAGTCTCACAACCAGTCATCAGAAAAACCTGAAGAGAGGTTTGTCCCCAGGCGCGAGTGGAAGATCCATCTGAACCCGATAGCGATCGAGAAGAAGCAGAGGCAGGACGATAGGAAGCAGCTGATCCATGATCTGTGCAGCAGCAACAGCAGCTTTGACTTTCCTGGGAAGAACAGGACATTTGATGACATCCCCAACAAGGAGTTGGACCACTTAATTGTGGATGACCGACATGGCGTCATCTACTGCTACGTTCCCAAAGTGGCTTGCACCAACTGGAAGCGCATCATGATTGTGTTGAGTGAGAGTTTGCTGGTGGATGGTGTGCCTTACCAGGACCCTCGGGACGTCCCTACAGAGCTCATCCACAACAGCAGCCTACACTTCACCTTCAACAAATTCTGGAAGCGCTATGGTAAGTTCTCCCGTGACTTGATGAAAATCAAACTGAAAAAGTATACCAAGTTCCTGTTTGTGAGAGATCCTTTCGTTCGACTGATGTCTGCCTATCGCAACAAGTTTGAGCAGGAGAATGAGGATTTCTACAAAAGATTTGCTGTCGTCATGCTAAAAAGATATGGCAACTATATTGAACCACCAGCCTCGGCAGTGCATGCTTTTGCTGCTGGTATTCGACCAACTTTTTCAAACTTTATTCAGTATTTGTTGGACCGGAACACTGAGAAAGAAATGCCCTTCAACGAGCACTGGAGACAGATGTACCGCCTGTGTCACCCTTGCCAGATAAATTACGACTTTGTGGGAAAGCTGGAGTCCTTGGACGAGGATGCCGAACACTTGTTACGGATTTTGCGAGTAGATGATGTCGTCGAGTTCCCATCGAGTCATCGCAACAGGACAGTGAGCAGTTGGGAGCAGGACTGGTTTTCCGACATTCCTCTTGAATCACGGAGAGAGCTGTACAAGCTCTACGAGGCTGATTTCAGACTGTTTGGATATTCCAAACCTGAGAAGCTTTTACATGACTGAAAGGTGGTTTCTGGTCAACATTTAATTGTGGGTTACTGAAAAGGGTCCAAACAATTTCACATGTCTTGCTTTCGAAGCACCATTGATGGTGTGCAGGAAAGTTTGTGCTGATCCCTGGCATTGGAAGGGACGTCAGCATCTTGGGATACACTGATGGACAGTACAGAAATGGCTTTTTTTTTTTTTTTTTTTTTTTTTTAATGGGGGGAAAAATGCTCTGTTTGGCACACAGTACTGTATTTCAGATTCAGTTAAATATGTAAGTTATATCTCTCATCCTAGGTAGCCATAGCCGTATATATCATCGTTGCTTTTTCATTTTTATAATCTTCATTTTATTGTAATTTGTTCTTGCTGTTTTTAATAATGATTTTTATTTGCTGTTAAAGTAAGTATGCAGCTTCAACACAAGACTATCGTGAGAACTTGCTAGATATACTGCATATTTAGGGCAGTGCACATAGAATATTTAGAGTATTTTTATATTTTTTGCTATTAAATGTGAAAGAAGCATTAAGAGATGGTAGCTACTATTTTGGAAGAACAGACTTTTAACTTTATATGGCTTCCTTTTCCATTGCAAAAGGACTGCAGTCCTATAATCGGTAAAGGAACTTTTTTTTTTTTTTGAGCTTGTCAGGCTAAGTTATGTGTAAGCATCACCTCATTTTCACATTGCTGCCATTTTGTTCACCCACCTCAGGATCCGAACATTAACATTAACATGTACTTTTTTGAGACCTTTTTCTAAATGTATCCAGAGTAAGGATTTGAAGATGTTTACTTTAAAAAGACCTGAGCAGTGCTGGTGCCGATAAGCACTTCTTGCTTATTATTTCTGTATCTTTGTCAATAATGTGCAACAACAGTGTTACTGCAGATCTGCTGTTTTTAACCATTCGCCGACATCAAAAGGACGTTTCTGAGGAGAGGAGAGAGGAGAATATCTGAGGAAGGGGTTTGTCGGATTGCAGCTTGTGTTATTTTTGAAATGTATTTATTTTTTATTATTTTTTTTTTCATGGCATCTTCTTTCCTTTCATCATTTTTAAAAATGTTTTTCTTTGAGCCTCCATTCCCCTGGCAGGAAACTGCTGGCAAATCACTCTTGTCGTCGGTGTGCCATAGATTTTAGCATGTGTGCCTTGCGGTTTATTTTTATAAATAGGCATCTCTCGAGAGACCTGGCATTGTGGGCAAAATTAAATGTCGTCTTTGTTCTTGTAAGACACAGCATTTAGAAACATATTCCTGGGTTGCATATGTTTTTTGAAGACTAAATGCAGGCACGACGGTTCTGTCTTAGAAGGAAGCGAAAGCACAAGTAATTGTCCCTTCAGCGTTTTAAGTTTTGTTGCCTGTTTTACTGTAGCATCAACAAAGAATGTGCTGCAGATGTTGGGCATGTGCAAATGGGGTCTTTATGATAATAAGGCTTGAAGTTTCATTTGGAAAGGTGTTTCAGTCCTAGAGGTGTTGGTGCACCACATTTTTGCACATTGAATTGTAATGTATTAGATGTGTGTTTATGAGAAACAGGAGCTCGTTTGTCCTGTTTTGGGTCTTGGAGGCATATGGAGAGCAGCAGCAGTGTGGAGCACAAGGCTAGAGTGACCGTCCTGCAGGTCAAGGGCTGGAGGGCCCTCAGGGCAAGCCTTGATCAGCAGCTGGTCCAGAAGGCACTGCACCAGATTTGCAGAGTGCTAGCAGTGCCTTTCCTAGAGATAAGGACACAAAGTTTACACACAAAAGATATACAATGTACAGGTATTTTTCTTACTGGGTCACATTTCGACCTTTTCGGAAGAAAACAATTAGGTTACTACGTTTTAGGGAATAATTTAATAGGATTTGTGTGTTCTAGAACTGTTTCATTATTTTTTATTTTTCTTTTTTGCCACGCTGCTTGCTGTGCTCGAGATTTAACAACACTTTCAGTGCTTTTCCGTTGTTTCAATGCTATTACGTTGTTCATGCTAGATTCCCATCTTGTGCACAAGGGAACGAGGTATCATTCCTCTGTAAAAGTATGCTGTTCAATATGTCTCCTCATATTTTCTAAGGACATTCTGTGCCACAGTATTTGTTGAAAGATCAGAAATTACAGGTACATGCTATTGTTTTTATGCTGTGAGAGCAAAAAAGGAATTGACTTCATCATTAGATGTTTCTCTTTCATATGAGAGTTTCAGGTTGCATGGGATTCTTATTTCAAGGAACATCACTGTGTTTGTTTTTTTCTTTTTTGTTTTTGTTTTAAAGGGATGTACTTTTCAGTATCTTATCAGGTTGTAGCGGAAAAAAGTCCAGGATTTTGATCTGGATTACAGTTTTACATTTTGTTGTGTTTGTTTTGTTCTTTTTTCCATTTATTTATTAAACTTTTAAAAGACTTTGTGATGCGATATCAGACTTTCTAGAGAAGGAATAAAGCTTATTGCATGGTGCAAACCCTTAGAGATTTTTATCTGACGTTGATTGACGCGGGCAAAAGTTCACGTTCTGACCTTTTTATTTAAAATTATTAATTGCCATAAGTCCAATAATATAGAAATTATTCAAATTTAGCTGCTTAAAAACAATAGCTAGATACATTTTTAAAAGGCCCGTCTGGATTTCCCCTTTAAAGAAATGACTGATCAGTGCTCTAATTGCTATTAGTGGTTGAAAATGGAGCTTTATTTTGCTGAGATGAGTCACCAGTTCCATTCATTACTGCCCAGAATCTTGTTGGTGTATTGCACACTAGATGGCAGTGAAGCACTCCGTTTAAACTAGATATCCGCTCTAGATTATTACTGAGCTCTTGTGTTTGGCCTAAACTGCAAATTCAAAATCATTTGAAGCCTGCTTCTCAGATCTTATTCATCTTGATTGTGATTTGTTAGACTGTGAAATGTTTAATGTGATCTGTACGTTATACATGGAAAAAATGCTGAATTTAATTTACTTGCTTCCAAAGTAAGCACACATAAAGCCAAAATATTATAAACTGTGTTTGGTATCAAGAGTATGTATTATCTTTATTTATGCAAACAGTGTTGGAGCATAAAGCAGGTCAGTGCACTTGTACTGCGCTCCTTCAAGCACCTAAACTGGCCTAAAAACACGACTGCTTGGGTTTAATGACCGCATTCCTCTTACTTTTCATGAAGCGTTTTATGTTCTTTAAAAATGCATCACATTTCTTTTATTTAAGAAAAGTGTCTGTTTGGCTCATTCAAGAGTCTATGACTGACTCTACTGCCGGTTTGTGTTTAATGTGTTCATTTTAGCCCCCACAGTGTGAACTCCAGGCTTAAAAAGCTCATTAAAATCAGCTTTCAGCCAATTTGGACAGTAAAATGAAAGTTTATGATCAGCTCATTTGCAGTTATTCATTTATAAAGTGAGTATTGGATTTAGTTCCACTTCAGTTTTAGGGAATTTTTTTCTTGCCTTTTGTTGCATTTGGTTTGCTCACTAGGAGCTCAAACGCAGGTTCTCCAAAGCAACTGAAACTGACTACTTGGCGTTGTGAAACGCAGCACAGCACACAGTGAACCACAACGAAATTCAGCGTCTGCATTTTACCCTTACACTCACACACGCAGCAGGGAGCAGCTATTTAAAGCACCAAGGGAGCAGTGATGGGGACGATACCTTGCTCAAGGGTACTGGTCTGGGATTCAAACCAAAAACCTGATCCTGGGGCCAAATCCCTCACCACAATGCAAAGATCTGGTTGTCGTGCTCTAGCCTTTGATGAACTGCCCCATGGTATTCATGAAAGATTCAACTAAAAGGGGCAGCGGTTGCCTAGTGGTTAGGGAGTTATTGGAGTTAAGGGACTTTGGCCAGTAGGTTGCCCTGAGGTACCCTTGAGCAAGGTAGTGTCCCCATCACTGCTCCCTGGGCGCTTTCATAGCTGCCCCCTGCTGCACGGTGTGTGCATGGGTTAAATGCAGAGGTCCAATTTCGTTGTGGTTCACTGTGTGCTGTGCTGTGTACTCACAACGACAAGAATAGTCACTTTCACTTTCAACGACTACACCTTCCCTTTGCTACCGTTTGGTTTCAGTTTAGTACATACTCAGATTAAACCTGGTCCTAGCTCTTCTATCCTTAAACACACAAAATATATGGGTGCTGCTGTTCTCTGGGATAGTTGGCTCTAAAATTAAAGTTCTGCAGTGCACTTATTTGGAACATTCTGAAAATGAAGCCACTGGTATACGGAGCAACAAACACCAAACTGGTCTGAGCTCATCTGTGAAACACGGTAAAGGTAGTGTCATGACTGTTTCTGGAACAGGCTCAATATCCTTTGTTAATGATGTCACTCACAAGGGTAGCAGAGCCTGATGAGAGAAAGGCCCAGAACAAACGGAAAGATGTGTTAAAACTAAAAATAGAAACCACAAGTGTGATGCAGTTATTGCAAGCAAGGAAACGTGCAATGTTCTATTTAATTTAACATATCTACACGGAAATACCAGGAAGTCTGGGAATATTATCTCTCATCTCATATCTTTTGACCTCTGATAACTTTAATCTGCTTGAGGAAGCCGCCTTTTCGTTTGTGTCCTCAGGTGAAACGACTGTCATGTCCGTCTGCTGGATGGATTACCCACTGAGCCTGACTTCTTCTGGCTGTGTAAAAGGTCAGTGAATGAAACACCCTGTTGAGTGGGGCCGGTGTGGACAGCAGACCGCATCCACGTGGCCCCTCAAACATACCGCTGCTCTGTATTTGGGGCTGCCTGAGTCATACTCTGAGCCAGACATTTCCCCGATGTGTCATTTCAGGACCACACGAAACAGCCAGGTAGAGCACAAACGACTTCTAAACCCTTTTAAAATGTCATCCATGCTTAGTATTAACCGTCTAGAAAGCACACGCGATGCTTCATCATGTGCGTTCTGCTGTTTCTTCCAAGAAAATCTACCGAGAGAAGGAGAAAAGCATGGAAACTACTGGATATGTCCTGGCCCATCTATTCGCACTGCCCTGAAATGAACAGTCAGGCTATGGAAGGCTGATTAAGTAATCACCTGTGCTAGCCCACACGCTCCTCTAAATACAGTGCTTTGGGACCAGCCATACATTTCCAGCTGTCAGTAAAACTGAGCTGATTAAACGTGTCACCGGGTTGAATATTTAATACTGTTTAAAGGATCTGCCCGCTGGACACAATATGAGACGTGTTATTTGTTTTGCATAGACGGCACAAGCGCCATGCCCCAACATGCCTGTTTCTTTCTCTCCGAGATGAAGGCAAGCCATGATTTTCATTCCTCTTATCAAGCACTGACAGCGGGAAGATTGGGACCAAAGAGGATAACTAGAGTAAGAGAAAACCCATTATCCACTTGCCAGTGGCATCCACATGAGACTTTTGGGACAGTTTTAGATCCACAGGCCACATGAAGGAGATTATCTTTCATTCTTAACGCGTATTATGTGCTCAGACATCCTTGAATCCTAAGCTGAGTTACAAAAGTCCATATTTACCTTTTTAAAATGTGCACTCACTTCCGTTTTTCGAAGCACTGCTTCGGGCTACTGGGCCCAGCTGACTAATTACTTGCTGCAAAGGCAATCTGGCTCAACAAGGGATCGTTGGAGCTATTAATGAATATTCATTTTAGTATTTCACTCTTGCTTCTGTCATGTAGGGATATTTTGTAAGAAAAAGCAATGCTTCTGACATCTCATGGTGCTACATTTCTCTCCACCTCATAAAAGACCTTTGTGGCAAAGAGAAGACGAGACACCTGTTAAGATTCCAGCCTCTCTGCAGAATGGCTCTAGGGCTTAATGTGACCGTTTTAATCCACTTGAACGGCAAAATGATATGCGCTGCTCCTGCATTGGGCTTTGTTAATTGAATCAGTACTGCCAATGGAGCTCATCCACCACCCCCTCAGCACCACAGGGTTTTTTTTGGAGTGGCCATTAATGAATGCTGACATGCTCCCCAAGACAATCACTATTCTTTCTTTCCCTACTGGTCCTGGAACTCCTTGTGCTTCCTGGTTATCATCTGTTAAAGCACATTTAATGAAAAATGCTAATGAAGGCCCTCTACTGATATAGTTAGCGTCTTTTATGAAATTCAAATTGTATTTATCTTTCCTCAGTGTGTGCACTGGAATGCAGGAATTCACTTCAGTTGTAACCTATACTGTATGCCCCAAAGTATCCAGGCCATCACAATAACCTAAAGAGTGAATCCAGGCTTTCACTCAGACACAGCTTGTACAGTCTCCACAGAAAGGGCACTGTCAAACAAAAAGCATGCTCTGGAGGGGCCATTCATGAGCCAGTGGTCACAATATGCAACAAGATGTCAGGTAGAGGGGTATTAAAGTTCTCAGCAATGATCTGTTTAGTAGTGGAACTACATTCTCTAGAGAGATGGCAGACAATCTAGTATGTTTAAGGTGAGATGGCATTCGATATCCAGAACTGTTCATCCAACATCAGCACCCGACACTAAAGCTGTCATGGCTGAATGCAATCAAATCCACATACCTTTGTGTCATTTTCTAGAAATCTAGAGACTGTTACTGGGGCAAAACCCACAAACTCCTGTTAAGCATGAACAGAAATCTTTATTAGGTGAATATTTGCTCATACCTAGAGAAGAGAGCTGCCAAGAACCAACAGATCAAAGAGGTAGTTATCAGCAACAGCGCATGTCGCATATACAGTACAGTCTTGCAGTATATAAAGTACAGGATTATAGTCGGTGTGTGATAAACCAGTTTTACCAAACAGGTGCTGATGATCCTCAATGTCACACGGAGGCTGAAACACAGTCATGGGGGAATAACACTTCCATTTCTGAAAGGATTCTTTGTTTACAGCATTTTTTCACACCTGCCTAAAACTTTTGCACAGTACTGTATATTAATTCATTATATTTTCATATAATTTCATTGTTATCCAAAATCTGCCAATCCAGACATGTTCTTAGCATTACCTGCAGCGTGGTGTAGTATCATAAAGAATACATTAAAGAGGTTTGCGTTTTTCTCTTTGATTTGACTGTTTCAGTGCCGGTATAGACCCTGTATGTCATATATGTATGTTAAAAGATTCTAGGAGGAGAATGACCACAGAAACAGAGAACCAATAAGTAAAGTTCTCTGTTCTGCACCACAGCAGCAGCAGGTATCTGTCATATGGGAAACATCAGTCCATCTCTATTTGACCAGATTGAGAGATCAGTACACTCCACATGGTGCTGCTTTAATTTAGACCCAGTGCTTAAGGCTGGAAAAGCCCAGCAGATGTCAGCGTGTTTACAGCTGAGCGTTCACAGTAAAAGTAGTTTTTAAAACCAGTGAAAGTGAGATTCTGTGATCCAGAGCAACTTTCTTTCCACATATTACACCAATGGTTAACAGAGTTGAGAACTATAGTTTAATTAGAGCTTGCAATTTTTTTTATATTTAAGGTTAATTCTTTCATACGCTCAACATATACAGCACTGTGCAAAAGTTTTGGGCAGGTTTGAAAAAATGCTGTAAACAAAGAATGCTTTCAAAAATGGAAGTGTTAATCATTTATTTTCATCAATCAACAAAATGCAGTGAATGAACAAAAGAGAAATCTAAATCAAATCAATATTTGGTGTGACCACCCTTTGCCTTCAAAACAGCATCAATTCTTCTAGGTACACTTGCACACAGTGTTTGAAGGAACTCTGCTGGTAGGTTGTTACAAACATCTTGGAGAACTAACCACAGATCTTCTGTGGATGTAGGCTTCCTCACATCCTTCTGTCTCTTCATGTAATCCAGACACACTGGATGATGTTGAGATCAGGGCTCTGTGGGGGCCATAAGGATTGATGCTGGTTTGAAGGCAAAAGGTAGTAACACCAAATATTGATTTGATGTAGATTTTTCTTTTGTTTGCTCACTTTGCATTTTGGAAACTGATCAAAATAAACAATCATTATTTATATTTCTGAAAGCATTCTTTGTTTACAGCATTTTTTGCACACTTGCCTAAAATGTTTGTTTGCACAGTACTGTAGATCTTTTATAAACATGAAAACTAGGTTTCCAGAATCTACTGCTCATGAATGCTTCAGCCAAAAGCAGAACGTGCTCATTCAGTTTAGCCCAAAGGCAGAATTAATAGGAATGGGCTGTTGTAACAGTCTAGTCATGTAAATCGATGAAAAATGTAATTATTTTGGTAGAACTTTTTATGAATCAATTGAACTTTCCAATCCATACACGTGTCAAAATTAATCTGATTAATGAAAGAAGTGTTATTGAACAAAGTACAACAAAAATCAAACCTCATTTTGATCAAATGGAACTATTGCATGTTTTAGGTTAATCTTCTGCATAAAAATGAACTATTGTGAAGAGATGAAGAGACACAGACCTTTTTACTCTGTACAGCTTGTTAAAAGGACGGGTATACTGAGCCTGCTGTGGAGGGAATGTTTTTTTATCCTGGCCAGTTGACAGTGTGAGCTGATGATATTTTTAAATTGGTGCTAAATGATGGATATCAGGAAGCTGATTAAAATAATGTAAATTATGGTAAAATATAGTAAGTGTAAATGATATGACTTAAACGCAATCACCATAGAAAATACAGAAAAGTTACTTTAAGTGTATGAAAGCACATTCGCCTTAAATGTGACTGACTGCCTAAAAAGTGTTTTCCCTGAAAATATCTTTTACTCACTGTGTTTCACAGATCAGTTGCTCTTTAATCTACATATTTTTGAAACTTGCTCAGAACCAGGATTAATTTAACCATCGTGAGATACGTTTTAATGGATGTTGAAAAGATTGTTCTTGGCAGCTTGAAGGGATGTTAAATATTCATCAGACTCTTCCTTAAAAGCAATCTGCATAAAATCGATGCTTATTTTTCCAAGTTCGCAGAATCTCTGTTATTCTCCAAAGTCGAGATGAGCTCGTCACTGCATGTTGATTTTCAGGTGCTGAAACACTGGTTGAGTGACATTTTATGGTTGAGTAGACATTTAATCATTTTGAAGAAGCTCTTTGAAACTGAGATGTATATTCAATCAATTGTGTATTGTGCTTATTAGATGTAATCATGCTACTTATATATAAAAGTTACATGATCACCACATTTAATATGCATACTGCAGAAGAACCTCTGCATCATCACATTTTTATGGAACACTTAAAGCATCAAAGGGTAGAATCTGAATAAAGCTTAATGTCTTTATACAAAAGAGGGATTTTGGAAGGTTTTCCACCAGCCCAGTAAATAAACATACTTACATAATAACAACACTGCTGCTGCTACTGCTACCAGTTCTACTACTACTACTACTGCTGCTGCCCATCCATTATCTGCCGCTTGTCCCAAATGGGGTCGCGGGGGAGTGCTGGTGTCCAACCCAGCGCACACAGGGCGAGGACGGGGGACGCACCCTGGACAGGTCGCCAGCCCATCGCAGGGAGGAGCAGGACGGGGGTGGCACCTTGCTCAAGGGTACCACAGGGCAACCCATTGGGAAGGGTTCGAACCCCCGATCTGCCGATCATGTGGCCAACACCCTACCCACTAGGCCACCGCTGCCCCCTACTACCCAATTAAAATGGTTCAAATCACTCACAGGTATAGCACACGAGGTGCACATGATTAGAACATCATTACTCAACATTTTGAAAGAGGTTCAGAAAGAAGATTGTAGCAGCTTATAAGTCAGGTAAGGGATTTAAAAACATCTCAGAAGCATTGGTAATCAGCCATTCCACTGTCTGGAATATAGTCTACAAGGGCAGGGCTTCCAAAACAACTGCCAACATACCCAGGTCTGGCCATACAAGCAAGTTCACCCAGAGAGCAGACCGCAAGATGCTAAAAGAAGTCTCCAAAAACCCTAAAATGTCATCACAGCACCTACAGCAGGCTCTTGCTACTGTTGATGTAAAAGTGCCTCTACAATCAGAAAGAGAATGCAGAACTTTAACTTGCATGAAAGATGTGCAAGGAGGAAACCTTTGCTCTCTAAGAGTATCATCAAGGCCAAACTGAAGTTTGCCAGAGAGAACGTAGACAAATACCAGGACTTCTGGAATAATGTTCTTTGGACAGACCAGCCTAAAATTTAATTATTTGGACACCAGAACAGAGAACATGTACCAAATTCCAGGAAAAGAACCTCATACCAACTGTGAAACATGGAGGTGGAAGTGTCATTACCAAATTGCAGAGTCAAAGCCCAGATCTTAACCCCATTGAGACACTGTGGGGTGACTTGAAACAGGCTGTACATGCAAGAAACCCCTCAAACATCTAACAGCTTAAAAGATTCTGCATTGAGGAGTGGATCAAATCTTCCGCAGACCGATGTCAGAGACTGGTAAGTGCCAAAAGAACCGCAGTTATTTCAGCCAAAGTGTGTAACAGTAGCTATTAGGGGGTAGGA
Organism: Hepsetus odoe; assembly: GCA_017165825.1. Taxonomy (NCBI): domain Eukaryota; kingdom Metazoa; phylum Chordata; class Actinopteri; order Characiformes; family Hepsetidae; genus Hepsetus; species Hepsetus odoe. The sequence goes on from CM029368.1 coordinate 15,049,973, forward strand.
CGTCCTAACATTTTCCTAACCTTTTTTTTTTTTTGGAAACACTTGACCTGTTCTTTTTTGTGTCAAGTGTAAAGTTGTCAAGTCAAGTCAAGTCAAGTAGGTTTTTATTGTCATTTCAATAAAGTCGGTGTCAGTGTTGCAGAACAAAGCATCACATGTTGTTGCAGTGTGATGCAGCAATGTTGTGGTTAAAGTGCCAGTGCAAAAAATAAATACTAAGTAATAAGTATTGCAGTGGTAACGTAATTATCAGTTCAAAAGTCTGATGGCCAGGGGGAAGAAATTGTTTCTCATCCTGGAAGTGGAGGCCCGTATGCTGTGAAACCTTTTCCCGGATGGCAGGAGGGAGAAGAGAGTGTGGGACGGGTGGGTGGGATCATCCACAATGCTGGTCACATCACTCACTGATGCAGCGAGTGGAGAAACATTTCCTGTACAGAGGGCAGAGAGACCCCGATGATCTTCTCAGCTGTTCTCACTACCTGTTGTAGGGACTTGTGGTCTGAGACGTTGCAGTTCCCATACCAGGTAGTAATGCAGCTGCTCAGGGTGCTCTCAATGGTTCCCCTTTAGAAGATGGTGAGGATGGGTGGTGCAAGATGGGCTTTCCTCAGTCTGTGTAGGAAGTAGAGACACTGCTGGGCTTTCTTCGTGATGAAGTTGGTGTTGAGGATCCACGTGAGCTTGTCTGTTAAGTGAACACCAAGAAACTTGGTGCTCTGGACCATCTCCACAGGTGAGGTGTTGACATAACGATACGCAAACTGCAGGGGGTCCAGTGAGGAAGGGATTTGAGTCTTGATGTGCCTCATGACCAGCCTCTTGAAACACTTCATGACGTTAGGTGTGAGTGCGATGGGACGATAGTCATTGAGGCAGGAGACAGATGATTTCTTTGGCACCGGGGTGATGATGCTGGTCTTGAAGCAGTTGTATATTTAATAATAAAATGCAATTAGTTATTTCATTCATTTTCATTTCATTTCAAGTTCATTGCTGTTATTAAATTGAAATATATTCCTAGCAGCCAATTATATGAAAATGAAACATATTAATGCGTCTGATTGTCTACCACTTACAAAATGTTAAAAGTTGGTCAAAAAAAGTTTAAAGTTAGTTTGTTGGTTGTAGCTAATATTTCTGTCTGAAAGAAAATCAAAACTAAAGCAATTGAGTTTGGAAGTTCTCCAATAACTGTAACAAGGTGTTTCCTGAATCCAGATGTGACTGTCTACTTTGAGTGTCCTGCTGGAAGTCCATTAGTGATGACTGCCATAGCCGCAGTGTATCGATCTCTAGAACACAAGCTTGTCATGAATCTCTGACCATTTCCTTGGACCGTATCTGTTCCAGGGAGTGCAATTTCATAACACCGCCCTTGACCTACATGATTCTGGCTTCAGAGAACAGCCAGCTGGCATTTCCCATCTCTAAGAAATGACCCAGCCTTCTGAGTGCAGATGTGGCCACATAGCAAATATCCTCCTGTGCCCTGCTGCTAGACTGACATTGTCACAGCTGAGCCTTGGCTCAATTACTGGTTAATGCTTGGGGTGAAAATCCAACCAGTCTTGGCATTTAAAAAAAAAATCTTGCCACAATTTGAATCAATCCACTTCTGTATATTTTATTTTAAAATGTACCAGTTATGTGAAAAATGTAATCCATTGGGCGGTACTTAGGCACTTAATCTCATGATGAGAGGACTGTGGGTTCAAGTCCTGGACCAGTAGGTTACCCTGAGGTACCCTTGTTCCAAGGTACTATGCCCAACACTGTTCCCTGGGCGGTGGATGTATGGCTGCCCACTTCTATGCCGTCTGAGAGTTAATAGATATTGGATTTCTGACTTTTGCTTGGACTTTTCGATTCATGAATGAGCCATTTGTAGCTTATTGTAAATTTTGTGTATTTAAATTGTTGTTTGCTTTGTTTTTCTTTTATTTGTTTTAGTTGTACATTGTTTCAACTGCAATCAATCGACCTGCTCTCGTTCCGATGCTATATCAATAAAAATGTAAGTTGATTGGGGTCTTTAAGCATTTGCCTAGAATAGTATATACACAAAAGTGGAATTTTAAAAAGCAGAAGACCCACTTATTTTCCCTTTTTTTGGATTTTGTGTTCAAAAGTCCAAGAATTTTATTTTTGCCAAAAAATGTACACATCATTTCAATAATTTATTGCAGTCCAATTTGCTGATTACATCCTGAATGATCAATTTTACAACCTGTTAATCCTAAAAAAAACCAAACACTTCATGCAAAAATACAATCTGCCAAGGTGCTTCTTTTGTTTCTTCTTAGTAGATGAGGGTCATGATGCTGGCAGTGGAGATCATATGCTGTCGTCGCCATGGGAGATCAGTGGCTCACAACAGTGACTTGCCATCTCAAAAAGATGTCAATGGTGTGTCTGGTGGGGTCAGGCTCTGGCAGTGCCACATCATTCTAACATAGTAAACTACTGTCAGGAGGAATAACATCAAAAACCGCCAGAATGTCTTTTTTGAAGACTGCTCACTGGGTCACCTCACACAAAATAAACACCTGATGTTCACTGGAGGGTGGGGGGAGTATTGCATGTAGTTTATTTCCATAACAGCAGTACTGGGGACAGAAGTTGACAGAGAGGGCTCCTGCTTCATTGTATTGATTTAAAGAGGCACTGTATTGCTTGCTGCGGATGGAGATCTTTTTGCAGTTCATAATGATGATGTACAGCAAGTGCATCTATCAGTGAAACAGATTAATGCAGAGTAGAATGTTCAGCGATTTCTGGGAATTAAAATAGTTTTTTTTTCTAAATATATAAAATTGTCTTGTTCATTGTGTTTAATCTAAATAAAGAATAGTAACTGTTTTAATTTCAGTACAGTTTACCCAAAAAGGAGAAAGACAACATCAAAACAACAAAAGCATATAGGAGCTGGCCATAGAATCCGTCAATCAGACTGTTTCCACAGTTGTTTAAGGAATTTTGTATCATAGAGACGGCCTGTAAATGTTGTTCTATCTTCTTCTTCTTCTTCTTCTTCTTCTTCTTTCGGCTGCTCCTGTTTAGGGATCGCCACAATGGATCATCTGTTTCCATTTCTTGCGGTCCTCTTCATCTTCCTCCTTCAAACCGACCACCTGCATGTCCTCTCTCACCACGTTCATAAACCTCCTCTTTGGTCTTCCTCTTCTCCTCTTTCCTGGCAGCTCCATCTTCTCCATGACTCCCCTCATACAGAACCACTCCTAGGCACTCTATAATAGTCCACAAAGACACAATGCAACTCCTTCTGACCTTCTCCATCAACACCCTCAGAGCAAACATTGTATCTGTCAAAAAAATGTATTGTCAAAAAATCATACTGCTGTTCACTAATCCTCACCTCTTTTCTTAACCTAGCTTCCACTATCTTTCCTTTTTCCTTTCCTATGAATTTGTTCGTTAAATGAAGTCAGTGAGCCAAATGTGGTATGAAAATATAGATTCCTCTCATACAAATTCTTAGTTCTCCCTCAAAATCCCAGTTATAAGGGCAGTAAAGTAGGACGTATGTTAGGAATTAAAAGTAAAGGAAAAAAAACAAAACAAATATGGATGGTGCTCATAAATGTAGAAAAACTAACTAACCAAGCAATCTAGGAAAAATGTCTCCTCTGTTTGTAGCTGGATAAAATTCTATCCATACTGTAATAGAGGGTAGGTAGGAGAGGGTTCTAGCTGCTGGATTTTTGCAGCATTTTGAATTGAAAAAAAATTAGAAACAGCATCTTTCTTTGAATATCTGGTGCTTTCATTGCTGCTAACCATTTTTATCATTATCCGTCATTAGGCAATATTGCTAGGAAGGAAGGAGGTTACTTGGTTTGAAACAAAGCTTAGATAAATAGTATGTATCAAACATCCATATGAATGACAAGATTGAGCCTTGTCCTGTTTGTCTTCTTTTGGCCATGTGTCTTTGTTTTGTTTGGCCATGTGCTTTTGTTTTGTTTTGGTTCCAGTGTCCAGGTGTTTGCCTCCTCCCTTGCCCAAGGTGTTGTGTGTTTAGTTTTGCATTAAATACTCTTGTGTTTGAATAGTTCTTTGCCATTTTATCTTTTTAAGCTGTTTGGAAGCTTCACACTTGCCGCCTGCTCATGGTATTCTCTGGGCCGTCTCCTCCCCAGGCAAACAATGCTCATGCGTTTGACTGTCCCAATAATGTGGAAGAAAATGTAATTCATCAGACCCAGCCACCTTTTTCATTTTCATCTTTCAGTTCTGATGCTCACATGCTCATTGTTGCCGCTTTTGGTGGTAAAGGGAGGCAGGTAGCTGGCAGGCAGTATCTTGACCGTTAAGCTGCATGTGTTTGGGCCCCCTTGGTGCTGGTTGTCTTCCTTTGGATTGCTTTTTGGTAGGTACTAACCAGTGCAAACTGGGAACACCCCACAGGAACTGCTATTTGGGAGACGCTCTGACTCAGTGGTCTAGCCATTACAGTTTGTCCTTGCTCATATCTTTTCCTGCCTCCAGCACATCAACTTCAAGACCTAATTGTTCACTTGCTGCCAACCCTTGACAGGTGGCCTTATAAAAGGTGATGTTTTTCACTTCCCTTGTCAGTGGCTGTAATGTTGAGGGTGATCTGTGTATTCCTGTCCCAACATTTACAAAGCAGATGTTTAGTGATGTTCTGTACGGTTTAATTTTTTGATGAAGTTTTTGGTTTGAATTTATTTACGAACATTTTTACATCCTCATTTGTCTTCCTCTATGACAATAATGGTATGGCGCTTTGTACGAGACTGAACTGATCTTGTTGTAAAACCAGAAAACCTTACTAAGAGGTCCACAGGGAGCATCAGGTAGGCTTTATCTCATCAGATAATGTGAAGCACTCCCTGAAAATTATTATTTTTTTAACCATTCTGAGCCTTGAGGAATATCTAGCCCAGAGGCCAGTGTGTTGCTTAGGTTTTGTGGTCTTATTGCAAGTACCTTCTTTAAAAAGTGACACATTGTACCATTTCCTATTCTTTTCCGGCCTTGAAGTGCTAAAACCATTTATCTTAGTCATAGTCATAGTGCAGGCGATGACACGTGTTCTCATCTGGATGGTATACTCCTGAAGGCACTGAAGATGTATCACACTTTGCTCGGTTATATATTTCGTTCTATGCTTTCACTGAGGGGGTTAATGGAAAAGGTTAAAAGCGAACCTAGGAACCCAGTCTCTAAAAGCGTTAATAGATGTGGTATATTGTCTATTACGGTACCATAAGGATGATGTACATTATTAACACTGTGCTAACAGAAAACCAGTGAGCGATCCCTTGAACACATTACTAGCAGTCTTACCCTAAATAATAGTTATATCCCACAGTTAGCAGGACCGTGGCTTTGGATATGTTTGTATCTTTGCTTAATAAGTAATCAAAGACACGAGTGAATGAACTTTAAAGGAAATGATTCTGATCCAAACTGGTTTATTTTGCTTGCGTCATCCTTAGTCCACTGTGTAATCATTTGTTTTTATTTGACTTGTTTATTGACCAGGAATCGACCTCTGCTCTTCCAAATCATAAAGAAAACACCGGGACTGCGATTGTACTTATTCAATTATGTACAGTGTCTTCACATTTGTCTTAGCCTGACTTAGCTTTATATAGCTGTTAATTGCATATTACTTGAAAGCTTTTAGTGACATGATTGACATAATTCATGATTCATTCTCTGACTTTACAGGTTATTAGGGAGGTGAATTGTGTTTATTTTGTTCCATCAAGGCTAACATATCTGCACTTTGAAATGACATCATAAGCTTGAAAACAGCTATATGATATGTGACATATGATGACATGATACCCTACAGAGATTGATTAAGACATGCATGAAAAATCTAAAGACGTTCAAATAATCTTAACATTAAATTACATGTCATTTACATAAATGATTCTCAAAGACGCATTCATTGAAAAGCTCATTAAGGTGTCAAAATGGTTTTTCTATAGCAGCAAGTGAACAGAACATGGACAACAAAGAGAACAAGGAATTCTTTGAAAAATATTTCAATATTTCAGTAATAATTGTTCATATTTCTAGTCTTAGCAAATCCATATTTGATAATGCTAATTGTTTTTATTTTTTCAGATAAAAAAAAAAAGGGTGGTGGTGGTCTAGTAGTAGGATACTGGCCTATGGGCCTATGGCTCAAGAGGTCCCAGGTTCAAATCCCACCTCTGGCACTACCACCACTGGGTCCCTGAGCAAGACCCTTAACCCTGAGCTGCTCCAGGGGGACTGTCCCTGTAATCAGGACATGGAAGACGCTCTGGATAAGAGCGTCTGCTAAATGCCTCAAATGTAAATGTAAAACGTTTATAGAGTCATGTCAAAGACTACAAAATGACACAAGATATACTTCTGAGTAGGTTAGCTGAGCAGATCCACTCATTTGTTCAGGTGAATCAAATCAATTTGTTTTGATAAAAGATTTCCATTCAGAAACTAAACACACCAGATGTGTCTAATGTCTAGTGGACATCTTTTATACATAAAAATGCCACAATATCCCTGAAATAATAACATTTAACATTTAATAACTGTTCTCACTCACAAATAGTTGAAACTGCTCACATTATCAGTCATTTTGCAAAGTGAATAATCGTTTCCCATTAGTCATTCATAAGCAGTTTTTGAAGGGCTGGCTTTTGACTCATTGCAATATATCTTCTCCAGTTTTGTCTGCCTGTTGAAGTGAACAGGGACATGGTGACCCAACAGTCATGTGAGGCTGGCTGTTCATGTAATATAGCACTGTACTCTCCATCCACAGGTAATGTCCAAAAGATAATGACCTGTGATTGCACTGCCCTCTTAAGGTAAAAGCTTTGAAAAGCTGAAGAGGGAGTTCAGCTCAATGGTCAGCTCAACTGTTGCATCTGACTGTCTGAATCCCTTAACACTAGCAAGTTCATCCTGTTCCGCTCTTCGACCTGCTAAATCATCATCTGCTATCAGTGTTCCTGTCTATTTGCTTTGGAATTGCCAGCCAGTATGAAAAAGCCTCATACAAATTTGGACTGTGCTGAAAAGAAGGCATGAAGATCATGAGTGTGAAATGGTTGTGTAGTGAAGTGAGCCAAGACTGGCACTCTTGAGTTCTCATTTTAATGGGGCAAGATGACATATGGAACTTCACTTTTCCATTTGATGGTCTTGAGCACTGTTTGAACTCTCAAGACCTTAGTGGTACTTCATGAATTATTTCCTTAAAAAACTAGCACCTAACTTTACATAGTGTCCTCTCAAATGTTTAAAGAACCTCCATATGAAATGTTTCATTCACAAAACATAGTTCTTTCTTGATCTACCGGTTGACAGGTTATTTATATAACATGTTCTGGCATGCTTAGTTTTAAGAGTATAGTTGAAAATTTACAAGAGAAAACTTGGGGAACTTGGGCTGGCATTCTGGATGACTTTGACCTGAGTGAAAAGACAAGGAAGCACAATATGCTATGGATTGCATATGGACATTTATTGGAGGTTGTATTGGAGAGAGTAGGGGCTTTGGTGATGTTTTAGTCAAAAACCTCAATTATAGCGTAACTCCATGTGGGATCTAGAGAACCCTTAAGACTTAAAATGTTATTGCAAGCTTTCAGGCAACAGCTGCATTTTCACACTGAGTACTCTCCAGCTGATGAAGAAAGGCTGGATATGAATATGTGATATAGCTACATATGAGGATGTGCCTCAATGCATATTTCAAAATTGCTGCAATTCCATATAGAATAGCAGGGGAGAATTCTGAATATCAAACATAATAATAGAGTTGTTTTGGAAATTAACTGTCATGAATGAAATGGATGAAAATTTTGCACCACATGGAAGGAGAATATAGACTGAAGAACTGCCAAATGATGGCCTTTACTGCTTACTGCTCCCTTAGCGAGGGTACAGCCATATCCAATTAACTCATTAATAGATCGGAGAGATAATGAAAACCCAGGGCTTTCTAAGTGTTTCTTCATTTTTTAACATTAATTCATTAAAGAATACCAAAATAGGCCATTCTGTGTAAACCAGCCTTGTTCATTTTAAAGCTTTAAGGCCTTAATAAAGAATAAAAAAAAAAAAAACGAAATATGTATTCATTTCTTTGTTGCAAAGCCTCTTGCCATATTTCTTTGCCTAATATCCTTAGGGGCAAGACAATCACGTTTCTGCTCTGTTTCCCACACTAATGCATGCCTTTCTCTTAGGCATGGTTTACTGGGAGAAGTTTACATACTAAGTTGTGAGTAAAAAACAACAAATAACTTTATTTGATATGGGAATAAATCAAATCTTCTTTGAACACATTGTCCTTAGGAGTTTTTAAACAATGGAAGTTTCTGAGAAAAGGCTTGAAACGGTTGACTAAATCCCTCATTTGAGTCGTGCCGAGATTACGCACATGGAATCAGCTATCTGCGTAATTGAAAGGAAATAAATAAATGTGTTACAGTGGTGCTTTCAGAATATAGAAGAGCTGCAAATCTGCTCCTATTACTCTTCTTCAACAGGAATATCTATTGCTCCCACAATTGCACTCTCAATGAGATCATATCCCGATTAATGGCAGGGCAACTAAGGACTTTCTTCCTTGCATTTTCAAAGCTGATTTACGTTATCAGGGAGCTCCTTCTACCTCGCATAACACTTGACTCCTATGAAGGATGCACTACTGAATTCAATCTGTGTGTAATTTAACAGCAAAGCTATACTTAATATTATTCAAAAGTCAAAATTCTGGCAATTTGCCATTCGATTTTACAAAGATTCCCAGTCATAAATGCTGTAGAGCCCTAATTCACTTCTTACACTCATGTAATTAGCGTTGACTATAGGCCAATCAAAACCTATTCTACAGAGTCGGTGAGGTGCAAAATTTTCTAATCTAAGATTATTAATATGAATGTGATGTATAATTGCGCCATTGGAGATCAACAAAAATTCTTCAGCAGAGAAAGGGAGAAGTTCCTGAGAGACAAAAATCCTTTCCTGTTCTTTTTCCGTATGATATCTGTAGCATGTGAATGGGCATTAAAGGGGAATCATTTCTTGGTACAGAATCATGGAATTTGGAGAACTATAGTATGTCGCTTTAGTGTGATAGCACTTTTTTCAGAGGTTCTTATCGTTTACCCATGTTAAAAAAGCAATCTTGCTCCACAATGATTTCCCACAGGCTGAAATCATTTTCCTTGTGTCATCCCTGGTAGCATTACAGTGTCATCCCTTTTTATTGGATGATTTCCACACCATGGATTTGTAACAGTAAAAACATTGTGAGATCCCTAACAATAAGTGGACTCATGTGGCGTTCATTTTTCCTCACGTTTTTCTACATTGACAGCTTTATAAATATGAACCTAAACAGCTGTGTGTCTGAAATCTTCTTGTTACAGCTGTAAGTCAAAATGGGGAAAGATATGTTTTACTAGATTCACTTGAATTGACTCTTTTGTCTTTTCATAAAGAGGTGTGCAAATGGAGCATTCACAGTCAAAAAAACATTTAATTGAATTAAGCAGGACTAATTTGTACAGTGCACAAAAGCAATGCTGCTTGAAATGTATACATTCTGAACCCACAGCTGATGTTCTCTATGTAGCTTATAAAACTCCAAAAATGGATTTACCAACACTGCTTGTACATCTACAGTTTTATATACAGTCAGAAAAAAGAGTGCAGTGACAGTGTGATGGCTGTACCCTGGTGTTTGAGGATATTTACTGATACATTACAAGCATGCTATATTCCTTTGCTTCCTTTGCCTAGAAATGATTTCTCATTTATACACACCCATGTTTGTGCTGACATCACAGAAAGAAAAGTGTAAACTACAAAATCATGTTTTATATCCACTGTACACTGTTAATTCACAAAATCATATTTCATGTTCACTGCACACTGACACATCCATTGTTTAAGGATTGAAGCATGTGACGGAAGCAGTGTACACTCTTAAAAAAAAAGGTGCAAGAAACTGTTCATTGCCAACTTTTTGTTCCCTAAAGAGCCTTACTGTGGAAGGTTTTAAAAAAAACATTCTTGTAAAGGAGACATGGGAGTGTGGAGAAAGTTTGCACAGTAAAAGGAACCTCCACATAATGTAAAGTTTCTTAGAAGAACCATGAAATAAGTTAACTTTTTACATTATGTGAAGATTCTTTAAACCTTTAAAAGGTTCTTTACCCTTACATATCGCAACTGCAAAATTACTCTTTTGGCAGCTTTTTTAACGAGTGCAATTATAGGCAACAGTCTTAACTAATTATTATGCCTATTTTAGATCTTTAATCAGGTCCATATACAGGTCCAAGTCCACCTGAAGTTATACTATGCTTCTCCAAGCAACATTCAGTAATGTTCACTACCTACAGGCCAGTTAATTCAGGGCTGCTCTTTGAGCCTGATCTGTCCGGCAGACTTTGAAGAGACAGCATCTGGCTGGAGTCCGCCATGCTGGTGTGAGAGCACCAGTCTGAGAGTGTCTCCTCAGACACCTGAGTCCTGGGTCCATGCCTCTGGGTGGATGGCTGCCTCTTGAAAGAGAGGAGTCTTGGCAGCTTGTTAGAGCTGGACGTCCTGAGGAGAGAGAGCACCTGCTGGTGGTACTTGGACTTGAGCACCTTGGCTGAACGATGCAAGTCACCTAAGAAGCAGTAGCATATGGGGTTGAGGCTGGAGTTGGTGAGGCCTAACCATTGGGTGAATGGTCTGGTCTGTAGGATCCAGTGTGGAGGGTGCATCTCTCTGTCGATCAGTATGTCAGCCACATATAAGGGCAGCCAGGATATGCCAAACAGCAGGACAAGAGTGACTACCACCTTGGCGATCTTCTTGCGCGTTTTCAGACACGAGGCAAAGACCACCTGGCTGTGGGGATCGAAGTTGTCAAAGCGCTGTGATGCCCTCCAGAGCTTCCGGCCTGTAAGGAAGCTGATGGTCAGATTAAAGGCCACAGGGATGCAATAGAGCATGATGAAAAGGAGGACATTGTAAACCTGCTTGAGTCTTGCTTGTGGCCACAGTTCCCTGCAGATTGGCACCTTGATGTCAATCAAGTGGATCTCATCAAGTTTGACCATGAAGAGGAGAGGGGCACAGATGGCTGAGCTTAGGACCCAAACCACACCAATGGTTATGTAGATTTTCCTCTGGGTGAAGAAAGAGCGGGCATTCAGTGGGCTGTGGACACTGTAATACCTGTTGACGCTGATGACGGTCAGACTGAGGACACTGGCTGACACAGACACAGCCTGAATGAAAGGAACTGCCCTGCACAGTAGGTCTCCATATACCCAGGCTGTGTAGATGGTGTGACCCAGAGTGATGGGCATGCAGATACAGACCACCATCAGATCACAAACGGCCAGGTTGATCAGTAAGCTCCGGGTGGCACTGACACTCTGAACTCTCCTGCTCCTCTGACTAGTGAGCATCCGGATTGCCATAATGTTCCCCACAAAGCCCACCAAGAACGACATTGAGTACATCACAGTGAGGGCGATGGTGGTCGGCTCCTGTATTGTCAGCAGCAAAAGTCTCTCCATTTCACCATTCTGGCGGAGGAAATCAGTGTCAAGGTCCTTGACTCCATCAAGCGAATCGTTTGCAGACAGCAGCAAGTTGGACAGATGAAACTCAGAGAAATTCATCTTGATTTTTTTAAAACCTAAAAGGTTTTTTGAGTTTTTTGGACTGAATCAAAATCTCTGTTGTACACATCTCCAAGCAGAGATTAATCTCATGACAGGTGGAGACAATGCAGCTGGTGCTTCAGATTATGAGACATCAGAATTAGCTTCGTGTAAGTCCAGGCAGCGTTCACTCATTTCTGATTCTGATGGTCAGAAAAGTGGGGTGGATGGAAAATGTGTGTAATTTAGCCAGCTGCCCTACAAGATACAAACAAAGTACATTACAGCTATAACACCTTCTTGCTGGAAATATAAAATACTGCACACAAAACTGACTGTGATGAAGACATGTGTAATGGATTTGTTTGATTTATGTTTAAAGGATGCATTTAATTTATTTTTGCAAAACTAAATGGCAAAAAATTGTTTTTAATGCAGTATTGTTCAGTCATGTCACCTTAAAACAGCAGTATAAAATGTCAACATATATAGTTATTTTTCAGGGACTACAGAGAAAAAATTTTATTTATCTGGAATTCAGTGGACGTGCACTATGATGCGCAGCCACATTTTACAGATAATTTAAAGGAAATGCTCAGAAAAGTGAACACATACCATGGTGTTTGCGCAGAACTCCAGTAAGATGGTCTGCCACGTTTCCTTCCATGCAGCCTCCTGAGATTGGACTTGGCCATGGAGTCCTGGGTTCCTGCTCTACCTCCTCCCACGGAATGGCAGAACGCTGTGAATTATGCAGCCTTTCTCTCTCTCTCTCTCCCTCTCTCCCTCCCTCTCTCTCTCTCTCTCTCTCTCTCTCTCTCTCTCTCTCTCTCTCTCT
>CM029368.1:15062880-15235380 GCA_017165825.1 Hepsetus odoe
TCTCTCTCTCTCTCTCTCTCTCTCTCTCTCTCTCTCTCTCTCTCTCTTTCTCTCTCTCTCTCTCTCTCCAGCCAACATGCTGCTGACGCTCTCAGAGCAGCGATCTCGCTCACACTCTTAAGTGTGTAAGGAAGCTGTGCTGATGTATATTTATGTATCCACTTAACTGTATTCATGCCAGTTTCTATGCTACAAATTAGTTGCAGATGAAGAGTTAGTTGCGGGAGAATTAGCAGAATTGATTTGATATATATGTGCTTAAAACACTACTACTGCTAGTAGTAATAATAAAGATATCAATCTGCTGAAGAGGAATAAGATTTCAAACACTTGTTATTATCATTGAAAAAAAACGCAACAATGCTGGAAAAAATGAATAATTTCTTATTTCTTATTTATTTCAGGGGCAGAATATTTAAAACTATACAAATTTAGATGTTTGCTTGCGTATACATACTTTAACTTAGTATGTGTTATTAATTGTTTTGAATTTGAAGATAATTTGTTCTAGAAGTTTAAATAAAAAAGTATTTGCAAAAAGGATTTGGTTATTTATTTCCATCCTCTGTATCATCATCATCATCATCATCATCATCATCATGTTGTTGTTGTTGTTGTTGCTATTAACATATTCATATATATCATCTTCTTTCATTCCTTGTCCTTAAATAAATGTTCTAATTCTTATTTTATTCCAAACGTTATGCGCCACATTCGTCTCCTATGAGGTTGTATAGGTGTGGACTTATGATGGAAAGCCCTGGGTGAAAAGTCCCTGTTTTTATTAGCACTATGCTCACTCCATCTTTCTGTGACCTCCTAGTGATCACACTTCTTGACTGTTTGATTTAAATAATATTTCAATGTGTTCCAAAATATTAGCATCAGACAGCATCAGAATGCATATGTAACCAATATGAAATGGTCATCTTTCATCTAGTTGGGGTCATTAACTCACACAGATGTCTGCTGTTTGTGCATGTCTGTGTTGGTACTAATATTAGCATTCGTAATTATGCTTTTTATTTGATACTTCCCTCTTGGTGCTTAGCCGGTGTTCTTGTGTTTTCCCAGCAGTCATTTAGCCCTAGCTCTAATGTGTTAATTGCGCTGGACAGATCAGGAAAAGTCTGGGGCCATAATTGTTCTCGGAGTCAATCAGAATACTCCCAGAAGACATCTCAGAAATCTCTTCAGACTTCCCTGTTTATTTGGGTTGTTTTGTTTGAATATGGCAAACAGTTAAGCCAAGCCAACAGGCAAAGAAGATCCTCATTATTTATTGCTAAATTTATCAACGTAAAATTCAAGACGCACAATAATCCACTGTGAACAAACAAAGGCTTACTTCAGCTTATTCTTTCCAGAGGGCTTTGTGGAGGGACTTGGTTTAAAGCCCCTCTCTGCCCAGCTTTAGTAAAAATGTTTCTTGGTGAACTCCAGAGAGGAGACGTTGACGTCATTCACCACCTGCACCTTAGTGATAGTCTTCAGATCCTCCACACGGTGCTTATACTGCATGATCTTTGTTTCATCAATGTAAACGTGGAAGTTGTCGTTGTCAGAGTAAATTTCGATCTGTTGAGAGAGGGAGAAGTTCAGTGTATAAGACCTGTGCAAGTATGACCGAGTCACAATATGTTTATTGTAATGATTTTGGTTTACCTGGAAGGGCTCGTCGGTGCCAAAAGGAAAGTTGGTGCACCTTTCTTCCTTTCCCCAGTGGTTTGCCATAAAGGAGTTGCAGATAATGTCTGATTCGCTGAAGCGTGGATTGAAATGGAAGGCTATTTTATCATCCCGGTCACAGAGGAAATTGATCTCAAACCTCGGTGAGGAAGAAAAGCATATTAGTGATGCTGTAGCAATCAGTTAGGAGCCATAGGTAATGGGGTCTAAGGCAGTCTACTTAAAAAAACTCCAGATAAAGCAAACAAATGGCCCACCAGCTCTGTTTGGCTGGTTTGCCTTCTTTCTCCCTGTTCTGTTGTGCTCAGCAGAATCCAGCATGGAAAAGATTTTAGACAATAATCTCAGATGTCATCTGACTATCATGGCAGGTTTATGCGCTGTCTATGAAGATCTATAATGAATAAACCACGTAGAGGTCGTGCTGTAGGGAAAACCATTTTTTCTGTTCCAAATGAATTGTCATATGCATGCCGGTCACATTAGTGTCCAACGCTCTCCTTTATAGTCCTGCTTGTTCTTGTAATTGTCTGCATTGGGGGCTTTTCTTACATCTGCCCTGATAAATGGGGTCTCTCTCGGCAGACAGGATGAATTATTAACTCTGAGGAGTTGTTAACTGCTCCTGTTCTTAAGTGGATTTTGCTGTGAAAGGGACAGCAGAAGCCCAGTCAGGAAAAAAGAAAAACCTTTAGACAGAACTTGGCGCTGTCTGTTTGAAATATTACTGTACCTCAATCATAAGTTGGCTTTGTCAGATTTATATGCTGGACTGCGTCGTTGTATATTCCGTTTCTATCTTTGAGGTCAGAAATAGTTCCAGTTATACATCCCCCTGGCACTGATGATTTTCCAATATCCAGAATAAATGCCTGAAGGTTTGGAAAAAAGCCCCTTTGATGTGCACAACACATGGAAACAACTCTCATACATAAAGATGACCTTGAAGATTTTGGATAAAATGAAATTGCCAGTTGACTGCGCTGCTGTGAAGCATAGTGTACAGTTATGGAAGTGGTCACTTTCATCAAGAGAGATCCTCACAGGTCAGGGAAAATACATTCAGTCTGTGTCATGGCCTTGGAAAATGAATAACTTTCAAATGAAATGTGTATTTTCTAAATTATATTCCTCTGTATTTCCATTCAGAGATTTCTCCAGAGACCTGTGGTCAAGGCTGGAGATGTTTACGGATCTTTTTATAATCCTTTTTTTTTTTTTTCAGTATCTCTGCCCTGGACTTACTTGTTGGCCTCTGAGGGGGTTTCTCCTTTCAGGATGACGCTCCATCCTGGACACAGTCCGTCAGGACAAGAGGCCTCGAACTGAAGGAGGCAGTCAAGTATTTCAGATACAGCCGAGATATTACAGCAGGATCAATATTATTAAATGGCAAGGTGGTGTAGATACTTTACTACTATACTAGTACCACATACTACTTTTTATCACACAAAAGAAAAAAATTCAGTTGTTAGGCAGGTGTTATGATGATTGTTTTGAATGTATTATGCTAAAATTCGAAAGCTCAGTTGAGACTTTCATTATCTTGTAATTTAATTAATGTAATGTAATGTTATTAGTCATGGCAGTAGACTATGATTAGATGAATACCAATTTAATTAAATCTACTTGTAGCCCTGTGAGAAGGCATAGGCTTTCATTGGAAACATTGATCAAACCTTACCCATTAGCACATCTGTAATCAAAGAGACAGACAGAAGGATTCATTATTTGATATGCTCTACATCTACTTTACACACACATCAATAGGGCTGCCATGATATTTGAATCCACAAAGCCTCAATGATTCAAAGGGAACCAAGTCGATTCATGCTAGGCCTCAGAAAAAATGTTATTCATGGCTCTTTTATACTGGAAATTGTTCTTTGAAATCCATTGCCCTTTTATATCAAGGTGCATGCTCTCTAGTGTTTTCTGTTACAAAAGAGGCCTTGCAGACAAGAAGCATGACTATCAAAGCACATCTGCCTGACCTTGGACCCTTAATACAATGGACAATTTGGGGCACATTTTCATGGAGATGACTGGGAAGGTTCATGTGACTACTCCCAGTCAGTCCAGTAAACAGAGACAACCACAAGTGACACATTTAGTCTTGCCTTGAATATGAAGCCTGTGTCAATAAAAAATGACAAGAGGACTGCTTAGACAAGGGCATCTCTAGAACTCATTTCAGGTTCTTACAGGAGCATAGAAGAACTCGAAAGAAATAGCTTCTACACATGCTTCATCCACCTATATAAAAATGAATGTTTAAAACCACTTTGGGTTCCCTTATCCAACCTTTCTTGTGATGGTTCTTCAAAAACCACAGATTAAAGAGATACATTTAAATTATATGAATGTAAAGGACCAATGTAAATTAACCCTTTTCAAGGATAGTTTTATTTTAAAATGGAACTTAAATTTCTCTCCCAATTAAAAGTTTTTTTTTTTTTTCCGAGAACTGTACTTCCACACCAGGAACCATATAAATACCTAACCCTAACCTTAGGGCTACTTTTAAAAACTGAATTTCAACTCATTGAAGTTAATGTTAGCTGGCTGATGGCTCAATTCTCTATGCAGTTCATTTTGGAATATATGAATGTGTCAGCTTAGCTGCAAAATGACACCAACTACAGAAAGGTGCATCACTAGGTTTTAATGACCACCTGTTTCAAATCCCATTAAATGTATCCTTGCAAACTGGTGCTGATCTCAGTTAATCTGCGGGTATAATGATGGAATGTCACCAAGAATTGGTGAAACTGCTTTGGCGTTCACATTGCTTTCAGCATGGCAGGATGCAAACATAATTAAACATTCTTCAGGCCAGCATTCAGAGTGAGAAAGAATTAAAGAGGGGAGAGGAGAAAGAGACAGGGGGAGAGAAGTGCAGCATTTAATGCAAAATCAGAGCACTCCAGCTCCACTCAAAGTCACTTCATGGGTCCATCGTGTGGAGAACTATTATTTCTGTAATAGATATGCCTTACTTAAACATATTCCCATTGCAGTTGATCCTCACACTGTGACGATAGTGACACGCAAGCTCAGTGCTGTGCCCACATAATGCAGGCCCTGTCCAAAGCAAGTAATTGAACTATGAACGACCGCCATAGCTCACGCACAACAGAATGAGCCAATTTGCTTTGATTGTGTCTGCAGTGAAGCTACATTTTCTTACCCGTAATGTCATCTCGTTTGCAGCGTCTCGGGGCACAGTGTATTGATCAGCTGTCCAGCAGGGGCTGATTTGGAGCAGGGATGGTCATTTAAAGAGAGCAGGCACCACGTGAGCTGTAGGCTTTGCTGGGGGATCATCCAGTAGTAGTGGACTATTGTCTAAGCTGAGGTGGTCCAACACTTCAAAACACTTACACAGACACACACATACACAGTGTCAAGGCCTCTCACAGTCCTGGCCCAGTACTGACAGCATGTCTTCTTCTGAGTTTTCTAGGATTGCTATGTATGAGCATCAGTCAGAATCATGCTCTTAAACAACTTTAGAGGTGATTCATTTCCTTGCAGTCATTTTATTACACTCCTTTCATTATTGTGTGTGTTTTTTGCACTAATTACATTTATTATCAGATATTGGATTAAGGTCCTGTGTATTCATCACGGCTCAGGAAATGGAGTGGCGGATAACAGCTAATGAGCCATCACTGTCCCTTAAGATGATGATGAAGATTGATGAGGCTGCAGTGGGCGGCACAACACTGGATGGCACTTATTTTTTTGGTAGCATATCACACATGTTATTACTTTGAGAAGATAATGTGATTTTGATCACTGTCTTTGGAATCCCCTAGAAGAGGGAAAGTGCTTACAGCAGGCGGCAAAAGTCAGTATCAGCAGCGAAAGAGAGAGAGGGGGAAATAAAGATTGTGGGAGAGAGAGAGAGAAAGAGAGAGAGAGAGAGAGAGAGAGAAGCACAGTGGTGGGTCACACACTATTTCATAGCCAACCATCAGTCAGTAATCCTAGGGATTAGAGTGTACATGTGCGTGTCTGTTTTGCTTTTCACAGCTCATCAGATTTGCCTGCCCTTTGGAATTTCCTGCCTGTGTTTGAACACAATGACTGGCTGGAGCTCATTAGAGTCTGCTTACAGCAGCAAAATGCCTCACATTGCTCTACCATCAGTACTGCAAACACCCCTCATAGATTACAGTTAAACATACCTGGTTGGCTCTAAATAAAGTCAAGCTTTTTTACATGTGTGAAGGTGCAGAACACACACGCTAAGGTGATTTGGAATGCAGGACTGTGTGAGATTGTACGGCAGAATATAAATCAGCGGAAAACAGGAGTCCTTATCTGAGGACCAGGCATCCCTTCGCTGAGGGTACAGAATGTACATTTTCTACTTGGTACTGGATAGCTGTGTGTGTGTGTGTGTGTGTGTGTGTGTGTGTGTGTGTGTATGAGTGTATGTGTCTGCATGTGTTTTGCCCCTTTCTTCTCATGTCCAGTCTCTTATCAGTGGTCCAGGCCTTTGACTTGGCTGGCAGCCGTAAAAACATTTTCATCTTTTCTTTCTCTTTCATTCTCTTCCTCTCTCACTCTTTCTCATTTTATTTCTTTTTTCTCTGCCCCCTTTTCCTTTCTCTGCCTCCATTTGTCTTACTCGTTCTCCGACTGTGTGATTTCTATGTGGTATTCTTTATCACTGTTTTCATCCTCCCTCTCCCTCTCTCTCTCTGTCTCTCTCTCTGTTTTTGTGGCAGATTAAGGCAAGGTCAGTTGCTGAATTCTCATCACACCCACATGTAATTCATGCCAGAGGCTTGCCTCTGAATGGTCACTTCTCAACGGAGGTCTGGGACTGACAATGTGACCGTCAACTGGAAAGTGAAAGTGACAACCCTTGTCATTGCGAGGTCACAGCACAGCACACAGCACACGGCACAGCACACATGAACCACAACAAAATTGGACCTCTGCATTTAACCCATGCACACTCAAACCCATGCAGCAGTGGGAAAGCAGTGAAGGGTACCTCAGGGCAACCTTTTGGGAAGGGGTTTGAACCCCCGATCCTCCGATCATGCAGCTAACGCCCTAACCGCTAGGCCACCGCTGGCCTGGTCTCTGCATTTTACCCATACACACATGTGCAGCAGTGGCTATTGCTGCTATTGAAAGCGCCCGGGGAGCAGTGATGGGGACGGCACCTTGCTCAAGGGTACCTCAGCGCAACCTACTGGGAAGGGGTTCGAACCCCCAATCCTCCGAATCATGTGGCTAACGCCCTAACCACTAGGCCACCGCTGCTGGAGAAACAACTGGAGAAACAAATCAGCTGCTGCATGTAAATGTCAACAACTGTTGAAAAAACACTGCGCCTCTGACAACTTTCTGTCTAGCACTGCTGAACTATTTACAGATAAGGAGCAGCTCAGGCAAACAGTTTGTATGCCAACAAACCACAAAAATAAACTCTAATTAACAATATCACACATTCATTATTCAGACAACGCCATTCTAAATAACCAGAAATATACATTATTATATGAAACCACAAGGCTAATTACCCAGAGTCCAGAGCTGCCAGAACTCTGATTGTCAGATCGCAGCACATTGTCGCTTGACAAATGTCTGTGACAGAAAGCTCATCATAACCGTACTAAGCAAAAGGCCTTCAGCGCTCCTGATACAAATGAATCTGACATTCCCTCTATTAACGTTACATTATCAAGGTTATATGAAATATTTTACAAAACTTTTATTACATGTTATATGAAATTAAGGATGTGGATAATATATATATTATGCACAATGAGAAGTTCCATTATATTAAATGTAATTTAATTTACATTCACTTAAACATTTAACAGTTTAAGCTTTAATTTAGCTGATGTTTTCAATAGTAAGAGTGGTTTAGGGCCATCAGTGGCAGGAATAAAATATCCAGGGCAGATGTTGTTTATTCATGGCATTACAGTTATGAGCTTTGTATTATTTTAAAGTAGTTGGTAGTGTACTGCAACTTTTTATTGCACTGTGCAATCTTGGGGCTTGGCTCAGTGTGAATGTTATGCTGAGGCCTCTGGGAAATGTTGCAATAACAACAAATTTTATCTGGATCTTGATCTAAGAGCGTGATGTAGAAACACTGAGAGGAACCTAGACCCATTTTATCTTCTAGCCACACCAACTGTTGATAACTGATAACCGCTGACCATTTAAACTTCAAGGGATTATAAATGCACCCACACTTTTCTCATTTTCATTTCTCACACCTACTTATACATTAATTTTGCAATTACTAAATAATAATAATAATAATAATAATAGTAACTAGCTGATTACACTGGAATTGCTATCTGTTAGTATACAGTTAGTATAAATATACATCCTTTAGAGAGTGCAAACAACGGGGGTTTTGGAGTTCTGTTTTTTCTTGGTGTATGTATTTCCTAAACTGCAAATCTCTCTGTCTGCTTAAAATCTTAAAAGAGTGCACCTTGAATTTCTAGAATATACACTTCATGAGTCCAACACTGTCTACACCATGCAGCAGCAGTAATTATCACTCTTTGCAGATGTGCTGCCAGAAGAGGATATGACCAGATGACCTCACCCTGACGCCTGCCTTCTGAGAAACAGAATGCTTCCTTAGCTGACCTTCTAGGTATATCACTTCAGTTGCTTTCTGTGCCATGCAGCACGTTAGGTGATAAATCTGCAAGACATTTCAGGTATTGCAGTATACCTTGAAATAAACCGGAAACAAGAATGTTTCTGCTAGCTTGAGGCGAGGAATATGTTGCACACAGCACTGCAATAAAGATTAGTGTCAAAATCTGTTGATCACTGTCAACACGATGTGATTTTGGATAACAGACATCATTAAGGATTTAGTCACCATTTTGCTAATCATCTGCAGAACGGCTTAGTGTGTCATGGCAGTTCAGTACTGATCTAATCAGCCTTATTAAGGAAGAGTCAGTCACCAGCAGAGGGCAATCTACATTCACTTTTATGTGTTATTTATACTAATGAGCAAACTGTACTCACTCCAACAAGGCCTGGTCTTCTAAATGCATCATAGCAATGAAGTGCTTTCAACCAGTGGAAATGCTGCCTAAATGACACTAGATATTTGTGAAAATCCTTTTCCAGAATTTTCCAGTCAAATGCTCTTGACCTATTCCAGCAGCTTAATATGTGCAGAGCAAATTACAAGCAGTTCTATTACACCCAGTGTGTACTATACCATCGAGTTGCTCTTGATGGCGTTCATGATCTAAACCCACAAAGCTGCAGCATCAGCTACTGAAATATGTTTATGTTCAGAACTACTAATAACAGCACTACAGAAGCCTGTAACATCTGGCATTTCCACTTGATGGAGCTCCTCAGCCTCCGCACTCATTAACCCTGAGTGAGCACCATTAGAACTCAGGCCATACTTTGCATGCCAAGACTCCCAGACATGCAAAGCATGACCCTGACGTTATTATTTATCTGGGCAGGCGTATACATCCGTACCCAATAGGCTCTTATTCAAACAAGATGAGGTTTAATATGAATTCACCCATGACCAGCAGAAATTGGGGGGGACATGGGAGAGTGTGGCGGTGGGTCGAGGGAACCGGGGTCTCTGATACTCCCAGTGTGCCGAACGCAAACAGAACAATCCAATGTGAAACGGCATTATATTACACAAATAAACATCAGCTGCTGAAAGACGAGTGAGAAGCCAAGCACTAATCTCACACTTCCTCCATCTTCAAGTACAGACTCTGCAAGAAATGATGTTGAGCTGAACTTTAACACCTCACTGCCAGTGAACCCTGCAAGGAGGAGAAGAATAAGTACAACTGGATGAGAAGTGACAGCGTGCTTTATCTCAGTGTAGTCATAGCCAGGACCTCAATCCTAGTGTGCGCTTAAGACAGGAGTATACTCCTCATCGTCTCCATCTGGATCTCATTATGTATCATCTCAGGACCTACAGGACTATGATTATGAATGACTATATAGCCCAAAGTTTTCTTCTCTTCCAGAGGAACTCTTCTCTTTGTAATGCTTGGGGGAGCCACTTTTGAAGTCCCACGGAAAAAATCTGTGCGATTTTTCTTTAAAGAATCATTTTTGTGAAGACCTTTTTTCAGGGAATTAATGGAAAGGTTCTTTACATGGTTTGATGCCATGTTACAACAATACTACCATTCCTAAGGCTTAATTGATATGTAAGTTTGTTAAGTAGAGGTTAATAATAAGATCATAAATGCATAAATATCATTAGTAAGCACAATGACCTGTTAAACCTTAAATATTTGACAAAACTCAAAGAATGTTGACTGAAAAACCAACATAAAATCAGTTCCCAGAAAGATCTGAAGTTGTATCTGAATGCATTCTAGGATGAATGTAGTCTCCTTATTTAAATATTGACCCCTTTAAATTTATGTTCTAAACACATATTTAAAAAATGTTAGGTGTATGTGACTAAAAAAGACCAAATTTCCATAAAGGAAATACAGAAATGGTTAATAAAGTCAGTGTTTTCCTGTGCAGTCCTGTGCAGATCATACACCATCCTACAAGCCTTATTCCATCAACCACAGCTTTGTTGTTTATATCAGAATGCTAGTATGTGGATCTACAGCTTGTTCATTCCCATGGGTGTCTAGGAGTCCAGACAAGCAGCACAGCCAAACATGCACTGGGTTCATGTTAGGGGTCTCCATTTTTAAAAGGCCTGAATGTTGAGTTGAGTCATTAGGCTGAAGTTTATTGTCTGCCACAGACCCCAGAGCATAATAAGAAGACTAAGGCTCCACTCTGAGCCCCTGCACCCGCAGCATCTCTATTTGCATAATGATGCTGCGAAATACAGCTTTCCCAGTGCCTGCTGAATGTGTCACCATATGGTGCAGAAGGGGATTTGGACAGCCTGCTGGAGCTATGGGTGAATATTCCCACAATGCCCCTAATAGTGGTCACTGAGTAGGCAGCAGAGGGAAGCCTTCTGCCTCAAAAGCAATTTGAGCCTGTGGAATAGAGCAAGTCGATCTGCTCCCATGTTTTGTTTACATTTATGTGAATTGCTGATGCATTTATCCTCAGCAGCTTAGAATAGAATAGGGTATAGAATAGAGAATAGAATAGGGTATGTGAGGGTTCTTTAGTAAGAGTAATGGCTATAGTATAATATATATAATATAGAACTCAAATCTAAATCGAAGCACTTTATGCACATCTGAATGCATTATTAGTTCTTTGCCTAAATTGTTCTTCAGAAGCAGAACATTTTAAGTCACAAACTACTGAGTACAGAGTTGTAAAAAGGCATCTGTAGAAATAATGGTCCACTAGGTTCAAAATTATGATGACAGAGCAGACGATAAGTTACTGTGAAAACTTGCAACTGGGCCAGATTCTTCGACCACAATGGCTTGAATAAAACCAGCAGATGAGACACAAGTGTAATGTTATGTGATGTGTTGAGTCTTGTTGAGAATTGAAACACATATGCATATTATCGCTTGTCACATGGACACAAAATGGATGAAAAAAAACATAGGCATGTATGCACACACACACACAAACACACACACACGCACACACACACACACACACACACACACACACACACACACACGCATCCACTGCAAACATGCATGCATATGTACCAGCAGCCCAATGATGGAGTAAGCATGTCCAGATGGCAGCCATATTGACTCTAACATTAGCTCCAGCTGCTCTGTTTGAGCATGACTAGGCACTTTCTCATCACCAACGCCATACTGACAGCCTGTGGCATATGCAGCAGGCTGACCTTATAGAGCAGTGGCAGATGTGGCTTTGGCCTTTGAATACATTATGAACTCATAGCTATTTCTCTCTTCAGACTATGATTTTACTGTGTGTATGCCCATCCATGTTAAAGCAGGTAAGTCACTCTCCTTTGTAAAGTTCAGGTGTTTGAGTGCAAACAATGAAAATGAACAAACAATATTGTCACTGGAGGAATCAGAGCCTGCAGTTCTGATTTTCTGTTTTTTTAAATGATGTAAATGGAGTATTGTACCAAAAATGCCTTTTCATCTCTTTCTTCAGCTTTTAAAATCACATTTAATTTTTTATGATCAGCAATAACGATAGCTTCTAAAGACTAAGATTCCATTGTATTTGAAGGCCCGAGCAAAGACTTGGTTTTATCAGCTTTAATAGATCAAATCTGTTACTCTGGTGGATCAAATTTCAAAACTCTTCACTCAGTTCTTTACCACAACACTCAATTCGCAACAGTTATTCAAGGTCATTGTTTACACTCAACTGATCATATTATACCAGTTTTTTTGAGCAGGGTACACTGCTGTCCTACATCAAGCTGATGGTATATTCTCTCAGTTCCAGAAATGAACTGAAGTGCTTCTGTAAATCTCTAGGCAGCTCTGTCTCTTCACACTGTTGAGTCTTGGGAGCTAAGATGTAGCGCCATGGTACTCCTCTACCACTCTTTGTTTGCAGTCTTGAATCTCACTGGGTCATTTCTTCCCTTGACTACATACTGACTCCTCACTGACTGAACAGCATCTGCTCAGCCTAAGTGCAGTGACTTCTGCCTTTTAAGACAGAAACTATCTTTAAAACAGGTCTCTCCTATTGCTAAAAGGTCCTTCTTGTATTTCAGTGACATCTTACTCAGAGCTTATTGAAAAATCTATGAGGATTGGAAAGCAAAAATATTCTATCATTTTTTAACTATATTTTGTTTGTTTTTGAAGCAGAAAAAAGCAGAAACAGAAAGTAAATCAAGTGCAATTGAATTCAGTGCACAAACTAACTGCATAAATAATACTGTAATTGTAATTGTATACTATCGGTTAAGAATGATGTAGCAAAACGTCAATAATAACTTTAGCCCACTAATGGTTAAAAATGAAGCAGGTCCCGTGAGTGGTCTCATGGGGAGGAGTTTTCTTTAATTACTCATCCATAAAATGCCAATGAATCTTGTGATCATGGACAAAATCAAATACAAGGGAGTCTCTTTGATGTGAGCTGCTTAGCTGTAGGGAATGTGTGCATGAGAAGAACAATCTAATTTCTCAGGGTTTATGCAATAAGCTATTAAATGCTTGCCCTCGGCCATGCTTATTGCACTGCTTGACTTCATGTGGCTCTAAATCCTTTGCCTGGAGGAGTACAGAGGGGGTGGCAAGGACCACATGTGAAACACAGACATTATGACGCTAACCCAAAGGTTCAATTCAGCCACCATGCCCTCGTCCTACACACTATGTACTTCCCTGTATATCGCCTAAGTGCTGTCCTGAACAGATATCAGAAATCACATGCTTCTGCATGGCACCTCAGGCTTTTGAATTGCAGCTTCTATATAAACAATCTGACATTTCCCTGTACTAATTACAGCATTAATAAGGCTTTGTAACATGTACATTTGCCTTTCATGACAAATGACATAGGCTTCTGCAAATATCATTAAATGTTTATGCTTAACATCTTCATTACATTTGAGAAGATTAAATGATGTCAGCATTTGTAAGTATAGGAATAAGCCTTTATAAATGTTGTTTACGTCAGTTGTCATGAAGAGCTTTTGTCCTGTAGCGTTATGGATACTGTCAAAGTGTTGCCCATTTTTTGCACTTTCTCAATCATATATATCTTAGCATTTGATATTCAAGACAAAATAAAACCCAAAAATAGCACTGTTTTATTGTTGATGTAGCACTACTTTACTTTACCAAGAAATAGCTTAGAAGACACACAGGTTCAGTTGTCACTTTTTTAGTAAATCAAATGGAAACAGAGGTTGCACAAATATCACAATCTACATTTTCTTACATACAAATTATACACAATTTTAAACCACTCTCAGTTACTTTCCTTAAATCTCAATGTTTATTTGTAAATAGAATATTTGTAAAAGATCAATTTTTCCCTTTTCAATGAGTTCAATAACTCCAGTGAATTCATAGTGTTGTCTTGAGAACTAAATGAAAAGGCAATACATGCTCTTCAGTGAAGTATTTTTGCTTTGGTCTTTATCAGACAGTGGA
Organism: Hepsetus odoe; assembly: GCA_017165825.1. Lineage (NCBI taxonomy): Eukaryota > Metazoa > Chordata > Actinopteri > Characiformes > Hepsetidae > Hepsetus > Hepsetus odoe. The sequence goes on from CM029368.1 coordinate 15,076,623, forward strand.
TAAAGTGCTGTAGTTAAATTAACCAGATGCCTGTGCAGGCGTGTTAACCTTCAGCATCATTCTTCACCCAAAAGGCTTTCATCTCCTTTCATGTGTGCTGATTAGCCAATGGAAGGACTTTGTCAGTGGCCCCAGTGCTGTGTTTATTAGTCCTCATAAAACTATGGGATTACTTTGTGTGTGTGATAAAGTTTACACCATCTCCCACTGTTTTACACTGACTCAATTTTACACACTTCTACCACAGCGCAAATGACTCAGCCATGGACTGTATGCGTGTAATAAAAACTAAAAGAGCAATACACCCACACATGTAATGCAGGCTGAAAAAGCATGCTGGCAATCTTTGCATTTTCGCAACACATGGACTTTTGCAGCAAAGGACAAAAAAGAACTTGTAGAAAAAGGTAATTTGTTAATTTTATGAATTGTCCTATACGTTTGTGCACACATTTGTCACAGTTAGTGTGTTTAACCTGGGAGTACATAAATGATGTACTAGAACCACTGAAACATAATCAGTTTGATGTTGCATATTTTTGCACTTGTTGAAGCAGAGGAGCAACTGGAGAACAGAGCAGACTGAAATTTTTTAGACATTGAGAGAGACAGGTCTTTAAAAAAACATTAAAATGAACCATGTCTCTTTCCATACTTACCACTATTTACCTATTATATTAATAACTAAATGAAGGATCACTAGTAATTTCAGCTATGATACTTGTTGCTTCCTAACTATTTCCAAAATGTGTTATAAACCAGATCTTATAACAAAAGTGTTAAAGAACAACACATCACACAATACATTTGTAGAACAAATTTGTCTATTGATTTTCTGATTTCCGAAGCCGATTTTAGGCACAATTAACATTTAGATGTCCGATTCCTCCACTGTGAACAATTCTCTCAGCAAATCGTTGTATAATGAAACATTTCACACCAAGCTACTCAAACGAGTTTTTTTACATCTTACATTATACAGACATTTAAATATTCAGTGAAATTCTCTGTTAAATTACTTAAAAGAATGATCTATTCCATGTGAAACATTTGAATCATTGTTTTACAAGAGTATCACTTGTATCACTTAAAAGCCAGCTCTCATAATCTCGATGAAAACCACTTTCTGTCAATTGCACGTACAGTCTATATAATATTATAGGAATGATAAAATAAGGACAGATTCTTTTGAGGAAAGAAGGAAAAACTCAACTCGAATAGATGTGAAAATTCCACTCTTCTCTTCTAAATGTGGGAAATGGCCTAAACATACAATGTGACCATTACAGCATTTCACAACTCTGTCACATGATTTTTGCTGTAGATGAAGTGTTGTGTTTCTCAGCAGTTATCTAATCTCCATCTCTGCTTTCCTCCTTTCACAGGATAATGAGAAAGGAGAACCTAAACCCAGGCGTAACCCTTGCAGTGCATTCATTTGTTGACTTAGTAGCTGTCTTGCTCTAAATCTCAAGTAAGCAAACTCTTGTCATGCTCTACTGAGACTCTACAGAGCCTTTCAGCAGGAAACATCCTATTTCTGCTGTTTGGACCTACTTAGTCCCAGAGGTAGGAGGAAAGGAGGAAGAGGAGCAGAGAGAGAGAGAAAGAAAGCCTTGAGAGTGTTCCATGATGGTGGCAGGGGAGCCTGTCTATTTTTTTTTTGAAAAACAAAAAAATCCACTTGAAGCAATTCCCAAAAGGTGAAAAAGTGCATTGTGGCAGAAACCAGACTGAAGCAGGCATGTGAACCTAGCTGTATCATCAGGTTCAGATTAGGCTTCTGTCGCAGGCTGAGGGTGGGGAGGGTTGTTACCCTGGAGAACTCTGAAATGCTCTCCTGGCACCAGCTTTTGGGAAGTCTGCCCAGAGCACCCAGCCACCTGTCCTAATCCAAACCCAGAGCTGTCACCAGTGTCACTGTAGCCTCTGACCAACGCACTGAGAAACAGTAATATTAATGCAATATTCAAACAATAATGATGATTCAAATTCACATGCCATGATCATCACTGTCATATCAAAACCTTATAACTCACATTAGGCCACATCAGCTGCCTTTTACATATGGTGAATTTTCCATGATAAACAAAACAGTAGAACCAGTCAGAAACTACTTAACTATTTATATAAATTATTAAACTGACAAAACTCATTCATTCATTCATTCATTCATTTTCTTGGCCACTTGTCCTAATTAGGGTGGTGGGGGGTGGATCACATCACAGGGAGGAGCGAACCTACAGGGACGGCACCTTGCTCAAGGGTACCTCAGGGCAGCCCACCGGGAAGGGGTTCAAACCCCCAATCTTCCGCTCCAGGGCCAACTCCCTAACCACTAGGCCACCGCTGCCCCTTGACAAGACTCAATGTTCATAATTTTTCCTTCTCCAGTAGCTAACATTTTGGAGCTTTTTACATGATGGCAAAACTATATCAACACAGCTGCTTTCTTTGTTTTATGTACTTGAGCAAATATGATCTTGATGCAATGGATAGGACATTTTCAGCACATATCACAACAATCAGAAACACTTAGGATGCCGGGGCTATGTTGATGAATGTGTTCTGTACAGACTGTTCATTGATGATTTGTGTATTGGATGGACGAATTGTTAGTTCAGGGGAGTAGCTGCTCTGTTTGCTCAGCTTTTTAAAGGGCCATCTCTAAGAGGCTAATAACAGAAAGCAAAACACTGGCCTTATGGTGGTCAGTGGGGTTCCAGCAACGACAGAGGTTAGGGGTGGATACTGGGCCCTCTTCTGTTGTTTTTTTCTTTTTCTTTTTCTTTTTTGGTGAGTCGTTAAATGATTGCAAAATGTTTTTCAACAGCCTGCTGAATCTACTGCAAATGGTAGGCAGGGCTTTTGTAGAAAGCTGTTTTTCCTATCTGCTACCACACAGCCTCATAGTTTTGGCAGGCAAAATATTATATTATATTATATTATATTATTTAATGTTCATATACAGATGTAAACGACATTTTTGTTAATATTATATTTCAAAAACAATTGAACATATCCTGTACTAGAAACATCTTCTGATATACAACAAACGCTTTGGGAGTTTCAACTGTGGTTATCTAACTACCTATCACTTCCAGATGGAAACATTGTAACGTGCCCCCTGCAGCATATGTGTATATGTGTTAAATGCAGGGAATGCATTTTGTTGTGTTTCACTGTGTGCTGTGCTGTGTTTCACAATGACAAATGGTCACTTTAAAAACAGAGTATATACTGATGTTCCACTTAGGGACAATGGACAAGTAGTACTTCAGTAGAAGTACTTTGAAGACCCTTGATAATGGTGTAAGACTTAACACAGCATGTGTGAGAGGTAACACTTACTTGACCAATGTAAGTGCCGCACTACATTTTTATACCTCTGAATGGGTTCCAACTCTTCAAATCAGACAGGCCAAGTGCTGTGTCTGAATACTTTGAACAACTGCTGTCTGTTAATAAAGAGCTGCAGCACTTTCACTATTCTTCATTAGCAGGTATCCAGCACTTTTTACACACCTATACTTTTTAGCACTGCCTCATATTAATAACTCTAATCTGACAAAAACAAGTAAACATTCATCACCAACAAGGTATGATTAGCTAGGATTCATATTTGTGGGATGTCACTCTGCAATTTTGTTAATTTGGTTGCTTTGTCAGCTGCAAATAATCATTTCATGTAAAGGAAAGTGACTACAGTGCATGTGCATTCTGTACTGTGACAAACTGAGTATTGTGTTGGGAATAAAAGGCAAACCTCCATCTAAATAACAGCTGGTCTATGTTTATAGCTCAACGCTTAATCACCAAAATACAGCACGGCTCTAACAAATGCCGTGCACAAGCTTAATGTGTAGTAATGACTTTTGCCCATGTTGAGCGCCATGCTTTCTTGTTTACCAAGCGAGCATAAATCTTCCTGCTAGATGTTTTGTGGGGCTCTGGGACTGTTCAGTGGGTCAGTGTGGGGTTGTCCCCCCACATCTGCTCAAACCATTAGCCTCAGAGACATGCCCCAGCACATCTATGGCTCCTGCTGCAAATCTCCCCTGTTTCTTCTTATCAAAACAGCATAGTGCTACTGCTGAGGATAAACATTCACCCAAAGACCCTTCCTTGCGGCGCCACCAGTGCAAATGAATGAGGAAATGGAGAGAAGATTCAGGACAAGCTCAGAATATATGATGATATGCCTCAAACTGGAGATGTGTTGGTAATTAGTATCTAGAAGCATGTTGACCAGGGGTCATAGGTCAGGGTGTCTGTTACAGACAGATACACCACGTGGACATGCATTAGGTTTAGCTGCTTAAATGATTTTTAAATGTTTTTGCAGACGCTTGCTGTCTTTTGTGATGGTTCAAAAGGAGTTTCCTAATTCCAGAGCAGGGCTTCTTAAACATGAATAGACTAAAATGAGGTTTCTGTTACATAATAACAGCCAAACAAGGTTTTTCATATTAGATGTGCTTTAAATGCAAACTTTGCAAACTTTGCTTTAACCACATTTCAGCAAAAAGTTGATTGCCTTCAAGTTTTAATGAATTAAACTGAAGTGAAATTGCTGTAAAGTTCTATTGCATGGGCGGTTTAAGCACTTCAAGGTCAGTTAAAAGTCTAAGAAGAGAAGATAGGAAGCAGGTTTTTCATGCTTATCCTTAAATCTGTTATTCTGTAAGTTTTTAATTTTGCTACTTGGTAATTACAGGAAATCTGTTTTATATAAACAGATAATTAAAATGAGTATCTACACTAAAATGAAAAACATTTAAACTAAATGAATAACATTTCCATTTCCAGACAAAAGAAAGAACCTTTCATGGAAAGGGACAGCTAATGCAAACCCAAGTCAGTTTATAATCTGAAAGGCATGATCTTCTTCTGAAATATGTCCATCAAAACCTTCATGATTCCAGCTGCTTTTGGAATGTCTACCATATTTCCTTTGATTGCTAAAAGCATTACATCCAACATGTCCAGGATGAAAGAGAAGACAGTAGGCCTTAATTCAATATGCCTGAAGCCCTGTGTGTCGGGCTGCAGTGATGGGCCGCACATGTGTGAAAGAGGCATTGCTGATTTGATGTTTCAGCGGCAGATCAAAAAAGAGCCTGGGCCAGAGGTCTGGGCACAGTGAGTGCAGATCCATGCAGAAGTGGGGTCAAACCTGAGCCATCCCACCTACCTGACAGTTCAACCTCCCTAGGGGGTGACCTCTAGAGGCAGAGGCTTCTGCAGCTAGGTTTATAAATCATACTGTGTGAGAAGCACAATAACACACTCCATATAGCACAGCTATGGATAGTTACCACCATCATCCTTCATCTTAAGCCTGGCAGTACCTTAGAGAGCCCTTTTTAGGGACCACTTTTACTTGCCGTGTTTCTAAATGCCATCTGTATCTACACTAAAGAGAAAACCATGCAGCAGACAAAATGCTTTACACATTTTCCAAAGAGGGTACTAGAAAGTTAATTTGGTAATGGAATAGATATATACAGAATATGGAATTCTACCATACTCTATTGTAGATATAATTTTCAATCTATACACCCCTCCAGATAAGGCTTTCTATTTTCTTTTCTTTCTATAAAATATCCATAATGAAAAGTTACAGATCTCCCTCTCTGCTGGAACTAAACATACTTGTTGGACCTCAAGTCCCAAGTCCCAGTTCTTAGCTTAAATTTTTCTTTACTTTGCAGAACTGCTTTTTAAAGCGTTATTGCTAATAACACCATGACTGTAACGGTCTTTGTCTCACTCAGTGTCATTTGAGGTAATGTGTTTTCTTTTTTGTTGCTGGAGTCTTTGTATTTGAAACCAAAATCAAATGACTCCAAGAGATAACTGAACGTGTTTTCAGATGTTTTCAAACGTTGAGTTCTTTGGTTTTCTTTGACATTGATTCTGATTCAAGGTGTTCCTTGTCATCATTGACTCTAATGGCTTTTGTCCATTCTGGTGTTAACTCTGCCACTACTCTCACTTGTGCCTTCACACTCTTCTATTTTTATCCTGTAATGGCCTCTCACATGCTGGAGTTTGCCTTCCTGCCACCTTCTCAACTAATTACACTGTAATCAGACCATTGTTCTCTGAAACAGAGCAAGTCTCTGAATGCAGTGTTTGAAAAGCATTTACAATTAACTAGAGACAGAACTTTGCTGAAAAGGTATCCTGGTGATTACAAACTGCTTTTGAGAATTTGAACAATGGGTGACCAGAAAGACTAGAGAGGGTGGGGAAGTACCTTTAAAAGGGGGAATTGCTCCAGCCTTTTAGAAATTGTTTGCAAGCCTCCATTGATCTTCCTCCCATTCCAAGCCTTTTGAAGTCCTTTTTTCAGTTTCATGAATCTTTTTGTAACTTTACCCAGCTAACATAGGATTAGAGTCTATTATACTTCATCCTGCCTGACAATAAAAATACAGAAACCAGGCAAATTACAGGAAAGAGAATTAAAGTGACACAATTGTCAAAAATCATAATGAAAGATTTCCTCACACAAAATAGATAAAATCTGTTCTCTGCCACAAATGTGAGATTGATGACATTCAAATGAAAATGTATTTGTCAAATAAAATGGTGTGGCACTCTGCTGGTTGAGAGATTGCTTTAAAAATAGGGCTGCTGCATATGACCAATCTACACGCAGAGTTTTGGTCAAAGTAATATTTACAGTATTATTATTTTGGAGATTTAAAAACAGCTTAAAATATTTTTATTGAACACAAAGCATTCATTAGTATTTATTATCTCTGCCAACAATATATATATATATAATAAAATTCAAATGTACTTAGTGCAGTGATTACCACTGGAAGTGTAAATTGGTGATGTGTGTGTGTGCAAATAGAATAGAATAGAATAGAATAATCCTTTATTATCCACGAATAGGAAATTCGGGTGTTACAGGGCTCTTTAACAAGAAAGATCAGATAGAAAGAGAATATATAAAGACAAATATAAAAAAATATCTAAAATATATAAAAATATATACAGATATCCATATATATATATATCCATATACAGACTTACATATATATATATATATATATATATATATATATATATATATATATATATATATATATATATATATATATATATATATATATATATATATATATATATATATATACACACACCATATACTATATATATACTATATATTTACATGGCAATTAACAAGAAAGAAAGAATATGAAAACGGAAAGATAACCTTGTACACAGAGAGAATATAATAATAACAATAATAATAATAATAATAATAATAATAATAGCAAATAATAAATTATAAATAAATAAATGTAAATGTAGGTATAAATGTAATAATAATTATAATTATATTATTTTATAATAATAATAATAATAATAATAATAATGGGGCAGTGGTGGCCTAGTGGTTAGGGCGTTGGCCACATGATTGGAGGATTGGGGTTCGAACCCCTTCCCAATGGGTTGCCCTGAGGTACCCTTGAGCAAGGTGCCGTCCCAGTCCCGCTCCTCCCTGCGATGGGCTGGCGACCTGTCCAGGGTGCGTCCCCCGTCCTCGCCCTGTGTGCGCTGGGTTGGACACCAGCACTCCCCCGTGACCCCGTTTGGGACAAGTGGCAGAAAATGGATGGAATAATAATAATTATTATTAGTAGTAGTAGTAATAATAAATAAGTAATGCTAGAGTAATGTGGGATTGAGATTGTGAATGTGTGTTTTTAAGCATGTCACAGGGCATTCATACAGACAAACACACACATACACACTCACACCTAATGGTCAATTTAGCATCTCAATCCACCTGATGTGCATATCTTTGGACAGTGGGAGAAAACCTGAGCACCTTGAGGAACCCAGATACGAGGAGAACATGCAAACATGGGGGAATTGAACCCAGGAGGCAACATCACTACCCACTTCACCACCATGTGCCCTCTGCCTCTTCTTTTGGAAGTTCTTTGCTGCAGTCATATCGTTCATCTTCAGTTGGCCATCCACACTTACAACTAATGGCTGAGCAAAGACATATCAAATACCTACCTGGCAGGGGAGACACCATGATCAGGAAAGTGGTTCACCCAGCATGAGGTTCCGCCATTGCACTCTGGTTGTGCTGACCCCTGCGAATACTCCAAATATGGGAATCTCAGCTGCATAATTTCTGGTAGTGGGGACTGCGTTCATGTTCCCCTGGCTGAACAGCAGTGGCCAAGTGGTTAGGGAGTAGGCCCCAGGATCAGAAGGTCATGGGTTTAAATCTCTGAGCAGAAGGCTCCCCTGAGGTAGCCTTGAGCAAGGTTATGTCCCCATCACTGCTCCCTGCACGCTGATTATGGCTGCCTCCTGCTGCATGTGGTGTGGGTTAAATGCAGAGAATGCATTTCATTGTAGTTCACTGTGTGCTGTGTTTCACAATGACAACCAGCCACTTTCAACTGAAATATGCTCCCCCCCCCAATCAAAAAAAGCAACTTTAGCTAGAAGAAGTATTCTTTCTATCACATTATATAATGCTTTACCAGATATTCTAATATCTATGTTTAAACCAAACACTGAAATTATAATTAAACCATTAACTTAGTACTTACCTGGTTAAAAAGACTACTTCAAAGTAATTGTCGATTATATATGGAAATGAAAACACACAATAAAAAGAAAATAAAAAATCCATGAAATGAATTTGTACCCTATCCGTTCATTTTTCTTAACAGCTCTTATCCTGATTAGGATCTGGGGTGAAATATTTCCAGGTTGCTTGAGCAGAAGCAGCCTGGGCAAGTTGCCACACCATTACTGAGCAGAAACACAAACAAACACTCTCACATAGACAATCACATCTAGAGGCAATTTTGCATTTCATTTCATCTGATGTGAGTGTCTTTGGACTGTGGGAAGAAAACCCAGATCACCTGGAGGAAACCTATGCAGACCCATTCTGGGAATCAGTTCCAGATCTTCCTTGATTTGATACAACAGGGTTAAACACTGCCTGTACACCTAGTTAAGTACCAATATGTTTCATTCTATATTTAATATGTACTGTGTATCATAAACAATAATATCATTATTTCATATGTCATTGGGAATAGAATAATCACATATTATCCCAGTGATAAACCATTTCTACTTGAACTGATGTTGGAATGGAATATTCTCTTTGTTCACTTTTGACTGTGCTGCTAACCTGCTTAGCTCTCTCTCTTTAATTTGTATCCTGTGTCTTATGGCAGAATAAGGATATGGAGAATATAGGGAATCTCTCATAGCTGACCTCTGAATCCTTTCTAAAATCAGAATGTATACACACCACATGGAAGGCAAGCAGTAGCTGGCCCACGTAATTACCCACAATGATTGACAGTCAGCTTGGGTTATCCCTAGCCTAAGATTACTTAAGAAATTTTCATGTTTTGACAAATGTGCGATATAGGCCTGGAGTGTGCTAACAGGGGCTGCTATCCATTTCCTTTCTAGCCTTGTTAGCCTCATTAATTTCACAGCTCCACTGCATGGAAACGAGGCAGGACAGTTGGCTGGGTATTTACTGGGTGTGAGAGAGAGGGAGAGAGAGAGAGACAGAGAGAGAGACAGAGAGAGAGAGAGAGAGAGAGAGAGAGAGAGAGAGAGAGAGAGAGAGAGAGAAAATCTACAATGCACCAGCAGATGGTAGGGCAGAACCCCTGGGGGTAGGAGCAATGTTATACCCTGGGACCAGAACAGCAAATAATGCCTTGTTGAGCTTCCCACCTGCAGCTCTTCGGTGAACAATGTTATCTCATCTCTCTGACCTATTGTGTGCCTCGTTGACTGTAATGACAGTGCAGAGACCCACAGAGCCATGCAGAGACCCACAGAGCCATGCAGGGCTGTCCCTCGAGAGCCAAGCTCTGGGAACTGTTCAGGCAATCTTTCCATCATGGCCCATTCAAATCAATACTCAGCACTGAAATGCACTTTGAGGCTTTGTTGGGCACTCAACTGTGGTTCTGAATGGCTGCCCGTTTACAAAGAACGTAATGAAGTGAAGAAAATGAAACGGCTTTATGAGGCTATGAAACCTTCATAACAGTTTATAACAGTTTTGCTCTTGAATACGTGTGAAACATCAATGCTTGGATATGTTTAATGTTTCCAAAACTCACTTTTTGCTTCCAGCTCCCACAAAAACAGCCAGTTATTCCAACAGAAGTTCCAGATAACCTCCTGGAGGCCAAAAAGTCATATCCAATGGTACGCATATGACACAGAGCCTACTCAACATATCTTATCAGTTCCAAAACACACTGCCCTGTTCCCTCTGCTCCCCCTACACTAATCCTCTCATGGAACGCAACTGATTCTTGCTTGGAATTTGCCAGGACAAGGGTCAGGTTGGATGTTCCAGTTCAAGTTAATCTTTCACACAAACGCCTCCAAAGCCAACTGAAAAAATAAAACATATATAAGTGTTCTGTTTTGCTGAAGCTGAGGGAGTGCTAGGGGGAAAATTGAGGTTATTCTTACCTCATGTTTAGTAATTAGTCTTATATAACACATCAGTTATACTGTATCTGTTGGGTAGCTGCTAGTGGGAATGTGAACAAACACTGCTGAAACAGTTTCATCAGGTAGCCCCTATAGAGTGTCTGAACACAGCACCGTGAGCAGATCTCCCCAGCTGATACTAAATTCCTTTAGCCAACAATGTGCCTGTGCTCTTTAATTCACAATCAGTGTTTGCTAAACAAAAGAGTACATTGTCCACAGGATCAAATAGTTGAAGCACACCCAGGCACTCCTGGAGATTGCCTGGGTCATGATTCCTTTCCCGAGAACAAAGAAAAGAGAGAGAGGTGGTGAGAAAGACGGAACACCTCACCTGTTCTCAGAAAAATCAAGGATAGAGAAGTCACAGAAGCCTTTGTTTTTTTTGTCAGAACTTTTCTATTGCAGTGCAGATTTCAAGTACATATTTCTTACATACATAGTTGTAGACATACAACATGCAGTGATTTTTTTTTATTTCTACAGCTAGCAATAAAAAAAATAAAACTGATCTAAAAGTAATTTAAAGTCAATAACACCCCAGTATATATTGCTTTATAAACAACAATAGGGTCATGGGAACATTTTACTGAGACGTTTCTAACCCTATCAGTGGCATTTTAAATAAAGAGGCAGGCCAGAGAAGGATGGGTTTTTGAAGATATCCAGCTTTTTTCAGAGCTATTACAGTGTAATTTAGCTAAAATGAGATGGGATGTAAACACATTTCACCAAATGTGATATGAATCCAGAAGTGTTTGGTGTCTGAGATAATCAGAACAACCTTGTGCTCATATGTGAATTCCCTCTAGGCATTTTTTCTCAAGTCCAAAAGCCTCCTTCCGGCTCTTTCAACAACTATTCTCCCACGAGTAAGACCAGAGCATTCATTACACACACTAGCAATCAATAAAATCCAGATAAGCCTTCAGCAGAATTCTAATATATTTCATACTTGTCAGTGATGTTCGCTCAGCTTTGCTGGTTTGTAAGAACATGTTGCTATAATGAGCCAGACATGCTGTGAATTCATACCTCTTCATAAACAGCTCATCCAGCCTCATCCAGTGCTGGTATTCTGGCTGTCAGTGCTGTGGGACCTGCTTAAACTGCTAGATTGGCCAGCCTGTGCTGGCTGATCCTCTGAGATATGACTTGTTTTGAAAGCTGCAGATGTGTTTGCTCTCACTAAATTTTGCTTTAATTAAACTGACACATAGAGTCACATAGAGTCGAACAATAAATAATGTTTAACTCGAATGCAAAAGGCTGTTCAATCTGCATTTTAATTAGGCAAAAACACAGGATCTGTGCCAGCATCTGTGTGTCATCACAGGTCAACTGCATATTTTGGGATCAACCAAAAGTTAATTAAGTGATAAATCATATACTGTGGTTATTTACATTTGCTGCATTCAGCAGATACTCTTATCCAGAGTGACTTTAATGTCCTAATTACAGGGACAGTCCCCCCAGAGCATCTCAGGGTTAAGGGTCTTGCTCACAGACCCAGTGGTGCTAGTGCCAGAGGTGGGATTCAAACCTGGGACCTCTTGAGCCATAGGTCCATAGGCAAGTATCCTACCACTGGACCACTGATACCCTCTATCTTGTCTATGTATATAACTTTTGTTTTCTTAACTGTCACATGTCTTGGTCACCACTGTTATATATGAGCTATAGATGATCTTTCAAAATATGAGCTATAGATGATCTTTTAATTGTAACCATCTGGACCCCAATGGGATCCAGACATCCGCTAATGGGATGACAGCTGACTGTCTGTTTAACCAGTCATTATTACAGTGTGTGTTTTCACCCTGCGGCGTTTCCTGGAGTCCATTCATATAGCTAACTTGACTAACTCACATCTCCAAAAACATAATTTGTAGTTTTACAAGCTAGCAGTGAGATTGGGTACCACCATACTGCATGATGGCATTAATAAAGCTATATGACTTATATCTACTTAAGCTCTTTATGTCAATTGGCATTCACTCAAACAGACATTTATAAATGTTTATTCTAATAAGTGTCTATTTTCAAAACAACAGCAGCAACATCAATAATAATAATAATAATAATAATTTTATACATTCAAAAGCCCTGAAGCAAGCCAAACCAGTTTACCCTCTCTTCTGAATACTACTTCAACTGCTTATTCTAAGTAGAAATGGAGCAGACATGATCTGATGGTAAGAGAAGAGAGTTTGCCAGAAGAGTCTGCTGGTTTGATCCGCTGGACCAGCAGGTTAAAAGTGGGCAGTGAGGGATGGGTGAAAATAACTTTCCACTCTTGCATCCAGGGCCAAGGCACCTAACTGCCTCTGTGTACAGGTATTGCAGGCTCTGCTCCTGATGCATGTGTTCACTACATGAGTGGATAGAATCAATACTAAGTTTTTACAGTCAGGACCAGTTCAACATAGATGGCCCATAGAAAGATTGAGATGAAAATCCTCAAATCTCCGAGCCAAGACATGATTTTATTGCCTACAGACACTCCTGCTGGGAAACAAGATAACCATGCTTGTCAGCCACTGAAACTAGATAAAAAGAGTTCATTCTTTTCTAATGTCATCACAAACAGCAGCTGATATTATCTCAAGCAGATAAAATCTGATCTGATGTACTCCTTCACATTCCTCCCACTGACAGTATTGATGGGAAACTGAGGATATTTCTTATGATTAATAGATGGCTCAAAACCAGATCTCTGAAATTTTCCCTTTGAGACTGCAAATGTAGTATTCACACTTCCTACACCTCAGTATATATATTTGCAAAACCTCATATAGACTGGCTTAAATTTTTGTAAATTCTGCCACTTTCAAAATGCATTATATAATAAAATAGACAAATGTTATAAAGGTATTCTAAATCTAAGAAATTACAGTACTGTACAAGATAAAAATGATTAAAATGGCTGAATAATAAAAACAGAAAACAACAGCAACAACGATAATAATATCTGCTCAATACTTCAACAGTAGATCAATCCAATCAAAATATGTCTTAAGTAACATATTAACATATTCTTTTAAATTTAAATGACCGTTATTGTCACAGTTTCAGGATTAATTAAGTTTAAGACCAAATACATGGTGAAAACAAGGTCACTAACAAATACTTAAAAAAGGGAAAAAGAAAGCTCTGCAACTGTGTCTCAGCAGTAAAGTGATGAGCTGGTACTTTTGAGCAGGAAGCTGGTCTGATTAAGGTCTTGTGCTTATCAGTGTTTGGCCAAGTGCCTGGTCTCTAAACACTCAGTGCTTATGGCAGGAAAGATCAGATGCCTGGCATTAACCTGTGATCCTCATCAGTTGTGCGTTTATCAGTCCCTTACCCTGTCACAGTGGCCATTAGACAAGATTTACAACACTTTGTTTAAGGAAGTATGACCTAAGGGCACTTAGAGAAAGTTAATGTGTCAAATGATCTCGCAGAGAGTGGAAGGCGCTTGTCATAATATAACCAACACTAGATACATCCAGCTCTTCATTAGAATGGCACAGACCAGTCAGTGTGGTTTAGGGCACAGTTTGACCAACATTAATCTTAGACATTAACAAAACTTCATCACTAGAGACAGCTGTCAGACATAAGAAGTAGAGAGAAATGCCTCTTTCATTAGATCCTTCCCTGTTTATGACACTCACAACTTATACATTTTTAGGACTTCTGAGATTGTCCAAAGATTCTGTTGATCAAAGTGTTTAGCTACACAGTGAGGATGTGTTCACTTTTATTGTTCTCTGTGACCTAAACAAGTTTTATGGTATCACTGTAATGAAGACCTTGATCCTAGAGAGTGGGTTGGGAGATATTTTGGATAGGTATTTATAGAAAAGATTTGGGTAACTATTGGCTTTAGATATTTTAGCAACATTAGTCTTATAGCTCCATCACTCAGCTAGAAGCAAATTTTGGACCCCATACATGCCTCGGCTGATGATATTTTTGTTGGTGAAAAATTTGTGCAAATTAAATGTAACTGTTCCTTAAATTCCCTTACCTGTTCCTTGGGGGCTGGGGGCAGCGGTGGCCTAGTAGTTAGGGAGTTGGGCCCAGGATCAGAAGGTCATGGGTTTGAATCACAGACCAGTTGGTTGCCTTGAGGTACCTTTATGTCAAAAAATACTGAACACAAAAATACAACAGTGTCTAGCATAACATCTTTCACAGTTAAGTAGCTTTTGCTTGCCAAAGTACCACCATAATGACAATGCAAATTTTAGGCAGTGGTGGCCTACTGGTTAGGGAGTTGACCCCTGGATTAGAAGATTGTGAGTTTGATTCCCTCACCAGTAGGTTGCCCTGAGGTACCATTGAGCAAGATATTGTCCCTGTCACTGCTCCCTGGGTCCTATCAATAGCTGATCCTTGCTGCATGTGTTTGTGTGTCAGTTAAATACAGAGGTATAATTTTGTTGTGGTTCATTTGTTGTGCTGTATTTCACAATGACAAGAACTTTCACTTCACTTTCAAATGTACATTAAAGACAGTGATGTTATTTCATTGTAATATGCTTTGAAGGTTTTAAAGTTTGCATAATTGAAGTGAAAGTGACCACCCTTGTCATTGCAAGGGCACAGCGCAGCACAGCACACAGTGAACCACAACAAAATTGGACCTCTGCATCGTGCAGCAGTGGGCAGCTACTGAAAGCACCCAGGGAGCAGTGACGGGGACGGTACCTTGCTCAAGGGTACCTCAGGGCAACCTACTCTTGAGGGAATCGAACCTACAATCTTCCGATGCAGGGGGGATACACCCAACCACTAAACCACCGCTGACCATGATTGCAGTAAAGATTTGATTCATACTGAGGGACAACAGTAAGAGCCTTAAAGAGTTATTATCAACAGCTGAAATAAAATCAGAGACAATGATTTTGGGGGAAAAAAAAGAAAACAAAGCCTATACCATCTTTAAATTTGGTGTTGAGATCAGCATGATTAGGCACAGTTGCAGTGGGGACTTTTCAAGACACTTGTGAAAAAATGAAAGTAAAAATATCATGGATGTTCCATCATTGTTTGCTTTATAGCAATCAAGTGGAAAAACTGACTCATGGTGAGACTCTGGGAGTCAAAATCCACTGCCACTGTTGGCCTTGCTCCTGTGCTGGCCCCAACATAAACATGACTCCCTTCAGCAGTGCTGGGTAAACTTCCTCTCTGTGTAGTGATGCATATACTTCCTGCAGGAAAGACTGGTGAGTGCAATGGATTAAGGAGAACTGTTTGGCTTTATATAATCAGAGGGTGGGAGATTGAAATAGAGGAAATTTTTGACAGCTTTTTACCCCAGCAATGGATTGGTGACCCAAACATGGTGTTTCTCTGCATTTTGTCCTATAATATCTGAGTCAGGCTGATAGCAGGCAGCGGTGGCCTAGTGGTTAGCGAGTTGACCACAGACTTGGAAGATTGTGGGTCACAAACATGCGACCTCTTGGTTTGAAGGTGAGTCTTTCCAAATCATGTCCAGTCAACTGAATTTACCACAGGTGGACTCCAATCAAGATGTAGAAGAACAGTGGTCCCAGGATGCACCTAAGCTCACTTTTGAGTGTCATGGAAAAAGGCTGTGAATACTTATGTATATGTTTTACTTTTGTTTTCTATTAAACCTTTTTCACTTTTGTTATTATGGGGTGTTGTGTGTGGAATTTTGAGGTAAAAAATGAATTTCATCTATTTTAAGATTAAATTAATAAGGCTGTATACCAAAACGTGAGAAAATTGGAGCATGGTGAATACTTTCTGGATGCACTGTAGATAGAGCAGTTACCATGTGGAGATCAATGACCATTATGTATTAAATCAAAACAGTCATCTGCTCTTATATATTCTTCAAAGCTTTGCCTTCAAAGTTCTTTCTCAAGTAACTTTTCCATTAAGCTTGAAGAATATGTTTTTTCTGTAAAGTACAACTTGACTGGAGGAGGGGTTAAGGGTACAACAAGTTGCTGTGAGCATTAAGTTCAGAAATGATTGTTGCAGAAAACATGCCCTCTGAACACCTGAAGTATTCAATAACAATGCATCATGACCACCAGCAAGTAAAGGTATAACTAATAAAAAACATTTTTTTCCTATAACTGTATTCCCCTGCAGAAAAAACAGGTCTGTCAGCAAGACCTAACCTCCAATCTGCATCTTTCTGGCAATTTTGATTTGATTAATTTGTGCTTTTAAGTAACTGAAGGGCAATTTTTCATTGCCTGCCCTGAGAGATTCATATCACATATGGCATAAAACCAACTGAAACAACCTCAGTCAATTTTCCACCCTTTATTACCGCAGCCAATCGGCTGATAGAATCTGCAGGCCTAAACCCCTCGCCACTGCATTGGCCCTACCCAGAGGAATCAGAGTTCACGGTAAGCATAATTTGGGGGAACAATGCTAATGTTCTGTACGAAACATGGGGTGTGTTATTCAGTGTAGCCCTGAGGGGGTCCCACCCACGGAGCAGCAAGAGGAAATGTGGCGGAGGGTGGTCAGCAGGAAAGGACCCTCATCGTTCTCCACACCCACTAAAGAGAGACACACAGTAGAACTTCCTTAAATCAGAGACATTCCAGCAACAGGGATGTGGTCTTTAAGGCTGTTTATCAGCATCAGCACATGACACTATCTGTGTCACAAACAGAGCCGAGTGAATCAAACTAAGAGCAAGGGTGTCTGAAATGTGACAAGTGTGTATTGCTCATACACATAATTGCTCATAGACACTCAGTGTTAATCTGATGGAAAGTGTTGTTTGTTAGATTAATCATTTGCTTCTTTGAATTGGAGTCCAGTTGTTTACTTGGTTGCTGGCTTTGAGTTGCTTTGAGTTCAGACAACAAATCGCTCCTCAGGGATTTCTTTTATACAGTATTAGTTCTATCAAAGGAACTTTATGAATTAGCACTGGCTAATTACGGTCTGCTAAATGTCTTCTATTAGCCCTGCACAAAAAAGTGCAGAGTGTACGCCACAAAACCAATTGGCTAAAGAACACTGAATACATTTACATTTGCGTTTTCATTTCCTTATTAAGCAGGCTCTTTTATCAAAAGCAACTTACAAGTGAGGAACAGCAATGAAGATACAATGCAGTAAGAGCACTACAGGAATTTTCTTTGACCCATATCAAGTCCTGCATTTATATTTTTACAAATATATAACCATTTCTATCTGCCTGTCGCTGGGTCAACATTTCAGTTACATTACAGTTCATCCAGTACATCAGATCTGAAAACGAAACATTAGACATGGGTGGCATGGTGGCACAGTGCTATTGCTTCAAATCCAGATGTTTCTGGGTTCAAGTCCCAGCGGGGGCAGCCTTGGTATTTTCTGTATGGAGTTTGGATGTTCTCCTGCGTCTGTGTGGGTTTCATTCCACAGTCCAAAGACATGCATGCGTGTGAGTGTTTTTCTGTCCGCTAAACTAGCAGGGGCACTTAATGGGCCTTTGCGTTCCTTTAATTTTTGTACTGAGAGCTGAAGCATTTTATGGGAATATTCATCTTTATTCAAATGTCATCCATTACTGTTATTTGTTAAAAAGAAATTCTACCATGTCCTGTGGTAGCAGACTCAAACTAGGTTACATTTACAGCATTTAGCAGACACTCTTATCCAGAGTGACTTCCATGTCCTAATTACAGGGACAGTCCCCCTGGAGCAACTCAGGGTTAAGGGTCTTGCTCAGGGACCCAGTGGTGGTAGTGCCAGAGGTGGGATTCGAACCTGGGACCTCTTGAGCCAGAGATCCATAGGCAAGTATCCTACCACTAGACTACCGCCACCCTAAGTATTGGTTTTGGTCCATTAGCTTTTTTAGCTAATTTGGGCACACTGTTTAAAACTCTAGGTTCTTTGCACAGCCTTAATATCAAATGTTTAGGTTTTGACATTGAAATTTCCTTCCGGAACTCTGTCATGGTTAAAATTCAGAAAGCTTTGGTGATGCCTTCAAGCTGGGTGAATTTCAATTCTCTGATGATAACAGCAGAGCAGTAAACACTCCTCAAAGACACATTTGCTAGGATTCTGCCAAGCAGCGTTTATTCTCCAAACAGATATGTCCAGCAGCTCTGTCTGAGCAGGCCAAAAAAGCAGCAGCAACATGATAAATAACCCCCTTCTGCTGTCTCGAAAACACACATCCGTGGGACAATGGTGGGAATCAGCTTCAGACTAAAATCTTATGTACATAAATAAAAACGCTGCTTCAAAAGGGAATGGCTTTAAACTCCTCAGCAGTTTAGTGGAAACTACTGTTTTATCAGTTGATTTTGTGTATGCTGGAAAATAGGAAACATGTGAGGAATTTTCTTTGACATCAGAGACCCTGTTGCATCCGTGTCCTGAGTCTGTGGTTGGGGGGTGATGAAGGTGGAGATATTCGACCACTGCCTGTTGCTGTGATCAGGATGCTTCCTGCAGATGTTGATACGTTTGCATCAAGGGTCAGAGGAGAGGGATCTGGAAGAGTTGATAACGAGCACTCCCCAAGGAGTTTCCTGTGGAAGTCATAACCTGCAGTCTTTTGCTCTGCTGCATATCTCTCGGTTGGACAAGATGGATTTTCATCTTTCACCTCCGAGCGGTGCTACCATGTCAGAGAAGGTTAGCCTTGCTTTTTTAAACAGACAGCCACTAGCTAGGAGGAAGAACCTCCTCCCAGTGCACAGTGGCTCGAACATAATATAGATAAGGCATTGATGTTTTTCTTGGCTTCGAATGAAGAACAGGAGGAAGAGGATTTATCCCTAAATTCTGGCTGGCTTTGCTGTGGACTGACTTATAGGAAAAGTTTATGAATTATTTCATCATGACCCTATTCAATTAGTTTAAAATCTATCATATAAAATGAGGATTGGGCAGTTGTAATCTTTGGATATTACTTTATAAACTCATAAACAATGGCAGAGATCGTGTCAGTAAAGTAAGGGGATAAGGAGACATATTGTTTTTATTTCTAATAATAAACTACACTATTCATAGTTTTTCTAAGTTAACTCTTGCTAGCTGAGATGAGCTACCTACCTCCATTCATGTGGCAGAAATTCTTGTACCTATCAAAAGCTGCTCTTCTACAGATATTTATTCCTGTTTAACTTTCAATGCTTTCTTATTGCTTTATGTTTACTCTGTGACACTTTATCATGCTTATTATCATGATTTTTAATGCTTATCTGTACTTTTCTGTATGTTTATTTGTATTTACTGTACCTTGTATGTGTTTCTATTTAAGTTCTTGAAGCTGATTCACTTTGGATGTGATTTTTTCATTACAATGTTCATATAAAATTCATATAAAATTTCCAACATTTAAAAAAGGAAATCTAATTCATTTTAATGAATGTCAGTGCTTAAGTATGATTTTTTTTTTTCCTAATCAAAATAAACACTTTGCAGCATCCTTTACAGCAATGTTTGTCCAAACCTCCCAGCATCTTTTCAAACATGGAAAATTTCTGTCTCATTTAATGAACGCTCATTTTGAACTCGTCAGTCCGGAGCATCCCATGCCATGATCATGATTCCATTAACTTGGACTTCAGATCTTTCTTCCCCAAAACATCCTCAGGTCATCACTGATTTTATTTGTTTCAGTGTGGGAACACATTCTGTGCTTGTTCTTTGAGTACTCCTGAGTACTCCAATGCTTGTGTTGTTTGGCCCATAATAGTCTCTTTTTATTGTTAACACCACAAACTAAAGCAGCATCTCTGACCTGATACTTGACAGACTCGATATACTTTTAACCATAACCAAACATTTGAGCCTTTGTGGCTAATAATGTGTTATCACAGGCTATGAAATATTGAAAGCCAGATTTAAATGTAAGTGTTTTTTTTTTTTAAAAGCAGTGTATTATTTACTCTGTTAGCAATATCAGACAATGAGCCCAAAAATCCTGGCAGTGGCAGCCTTTCAAATATTCCAAGTGTTTCCTTAAGAAAATTGGTCCTAAATTTAAGTCTTTTTGCTCTTTGACTATCCTTTTGCAAAATGCTTCCCATTCTTCATAAACCAAATCATGTACTACTTCCCCTTTGCTGTGTGGGAGGAGGAAGTATAAGCATCTTAGAGCAAGCTCTTCCATAAAGTCAAGTGAAGTTCATAAAACTGCCCTCCGGCGTCTAATATAACAGATCCACTGGCTGCAGCTGCCACTCTGTAACTAATACAAAAGGCCTTCTGACCCAAAGCCTGCCATGATAATCAAGGACATCAGTGTCCATGGGTTGCCATTTCAGAACATGCTACAGCTTAAGCAAACTCAACCGTATGGTCAGTCAAGCAGTAATATATGGTTCTGGCAGTGGGAGCACTAGCTGATACCGCTTCTCAGAAACTCAAGCCTGCATTTCAATTAGTGTCAAATTACAACAAGAGAAACCAGCCCTCATGCCCAGTCAGTAAATCCACAGCCTGCAATCACATCTGGAGTTAAAATTTCATTCTGGAGATGACAATTTCTTTTGCATTCAAGACAACTAGTATACAGAGAGCTCTTATCCTGGGACACGAGCCTATTTTCTTGCCCCTTGAAAAGTTTCTTGTTGGAAAGCAAGGTTCCACTTTATTTTAGAGTTCAAGCGTAAAAAACGAAATGTGAAGTGATCATGAAAGCTCTTAATCCACACTGTGCAGTCAGGCTAAGAGGCCACCCTGAAACCCAGTCAGTTCTGCCAAAAAAGCCCTTGTCTATGACTTGGCATAAAAAACAAATCACATGGCAAATCAAAGCTGTGTCATTCTTCAATCTGACTTATGAAATAAATCTCAAACTCAAATAACCACAGCAGACACCAAAGAGCACACAAAATATTTGCTTCTAAATGAAAGTGTTGTCCAAAAGCATCTGCCAACAGCACAGAGGGTGATTTAGTCTCATTCTCCGACACAGCAGCCGCTTAAGGGACAGGAGACTGCTGGTTCAGAGAGGTGAAGGTTTAGACCTCTCTCATCTACTCCATGGCATTGTTCCACAGTGCCACTGCAACAGCTGCAGCAATATCTCTCCCACTTACTCGCTTTCCAAAGGCTGTTAGCTTCACTTTTGAGGTAGAAATCTTGAAAGTGATCTGACTGAACTTTTACGAAAGGGGTGGGTGGCTAATCTGGGGGCAGAAACTGTGACCTGACCTGGGCTTTCACTCATTAACTGAAGTTCAAGACCTGCCCTCCTACGTTTGACAGGGCTGACCAGTGCTTTTCTTCACCCTGAGCCCTCTTTGACCCCAGGCTGCCCAGCCAGAGTGGCTCAGCTACTGTGTCTCAATGGACAGACAAATGCAACACAATTGGTCAGTGTTGGCTGTGAGCATGCAGCCCTCAGGCTGACTGAGACCACTGCAAGACCTCTGGCAAAACGCTGAGGCTCTGAACAATAGCACTTGCCTGCTGGGGTCACTCTACGAAAGGCGAGGAGACATTCCGAGGCCGTGTTTTTTCCTTTCCCTTCACGATTTACCGCTTTTCCTGAAACATCCATGACCCTGCCTGACTACACTATTTTTGCAAAAGAAGAAATCCAATTCTTTAACCTTTTACTCTCCATGTGCACCCCCATCAAGGCTTGCCTTCAAAGATCCTAAGAGCAAATGCATGAAAGAGCAAAATATCATATTTTCTACAGTTTTTATATTTGCTATTATCTATATACCTTTTGAGAGCAATTCTACTGAAGGGACACTTTTTGTTCACTTAACCATTGAGTCAGTTCTTTAAGGAAGCATTTTTTGTAAATGGCACATTTTAATATGAAAAACCAACAGTTTAAGGGAGCTTATTTAATGTCATGGTTGAACAGCAGTTTAAACTTAAAGTTGTAAAAGTGCATTTCCTCTGCCCTGATCTGTTAACTGTAGGCATTAACATTCATTTTATGCAAGTAAATAAATATATTTTGGTATGTTTTAATATCTGTTTGGTCACTTATCTGTACAAATGGGTGAAGTACAACATTTGCCATGCAGTGGTGTGTAAATTTGTTTTGGCATTACTTTAACCTTCTAGGTGTTCCTGTTACACCCAAGGTATTAACATGGATACTACAAGTATTAGTCTCTTTACTCTGCAGTCCTAGTATACACTACCACTCTGTACCAGCAACAATGATTAATACATTTATTAGGTCCATATGCCTTCACTTTTTCCTGATATAAGCTTTCTAATAAAACATGTTGAGGTTAGCCAGACTCGTAAGCCATGCTGATTTGTGGAAATAATTCCCAGCCAAAAGTGCTTTATATTTTAGCATCTGGTTAGTTTATCCACTCTTACAGATTTATGAAGGTCAGTTCGGGCAGGAGTTGTACTCTGAGTGTCTTTTACTGAGTCTGAAATATCACTGCATGGTATTGAATAGTGGGGAATTTGTGCATTCCTGTGGAAAAATATACCGCTTTAGTCACACCGCAGTTGCTACATCATTTGACCATGATTCTCATGCAAACATTGAAATGACTGACCAGACTAATAGACAGATCTGGGGTTTGGGAGATGACCAATTTATTGGTTTCTTGGATTTTTGGCCATTTTCTACCACTGGGGTG
This sequence comes from Hepsetus odoe, assembly GCA_017165825.1. Lineage (NCBI taxonomy): Eukaryota > Metazoa > Chordata > Actinopteri > Characiformes > Hepsetidae > Hepsetus > Hepsetus odoe. Next base: position 15,099,728 of record CM029368.1, read on the forward strand.
CTGGTGAAATCTTACATTCCACAGCAGCCATCTTCTGGTAAACAACCTAGGCAACCTGCTGTGTGTTTAATCCTCAACGTGGGTTTGCAGATCCCTGGGGCTTTGAAGTGAGAGTAGTCCCGTGGTGGAGTCGTCACTGGCCAGTACATTCCACAGTCTGCCTGTTCTGTCAACATGTGCCAATCGCTGTGCAGTATGCAGTCTCTGCTCTGGGCCAGTGAATGGCAGCAGGCTCCCTACTGCCCTGCTGTCTGCATCAAAGCCCCCAGTTCAGAGAAAGCCAGTCAAGGCAAGTCTGGATCTCTGTACTAGAAGCTAGTCTGTTTACACTGGATTACAATTTTGTGATGCTGTGAGAAAAAAAAAAATGTAAGAAATTAATTATAGGAATAATTACATAATAATTCAGTTTATTTTCTGTAACAACAGATCTGAATGCTTTGGTTTTTCAGACTGAATTCCACTTCTTTTGTGACTATAACTGACAAGAAATGTCAGCTGTATCTACTTATGACTGAAAAAATAGGATTATATTATTAGGAGTATGTTATCGTTGCCTTGCAGGCTAAGGAAGGGCAGCAGCTTTCAGTCACCCGTCACAGTATATGGCATTCTTGTTGCAACATTTTAACTTTTTGTCACAAAATACTGAATATACAACAGTGTCTAACATAACATCTTTCATATTTATGTAACTTTTGGTCGCCAAAGTAACACCATAATGACAATGCTAATTTTAGGCAGTGGTGGCCTAGAGGTTAGGAAGTTGGTCCCCCAATTGGAAGACTGTGATTGTTCGATTCCCTCACCAGTAGGTTGCCCCGAGGTACCCTTGATAAAGGTATCGTCCCTGTCACTGTTCCCTGGGTAAAGTTGGTACCATGGGTAAAATGCAGAGGTGTAATTTTGTTGTGGTTCACTGTGTGTTGTGCTGTGTTTCACAATGACAAGGATAGTCACTTTCAGTAGCACTTCTATGCATTCACCAGTCTTATATTAACACCAACATCCATCCATCCATCCATCCATCCATTTTCTGCCGCTCGTCCCAAACGGGGTCGCGGGGGGGTGCTGGTGTCCAACCCAGCGCACACAGGGCGAGGACGGGGGACGCACCCTGGACAGGTCGCCAGCCCATCGCAGGGAGGAGCGGGACGGGGACGGCACCTTGCTCAAGGGTACCTCAGGGCAACCCATTTGGAAGGGGTTCGAACCCTGATTCTCCGATCACGAGGCCAAGGCCCAAACCACTAGGCCACCACTGCCCCCTAACAACAACATAACAGTATTATATCCCCACAAGGACATAGATTAAGATTAAGATTAGATTTAGATATGAAACTGGTTCCCGCACACAAACAATAAATTTGATTTCTAACAAATGGCCCAAAAATTCACTTTACCATATGAGACAAACAGCACACTACCTGAGTATTTAAACTACATCACGTTCCTACCACCCTGTTTAGGGCTGAGGAATCATTTGAAATTCAGCTTGGGTTTAATGCTTCTTAAGGCAGACTAACTAAAACACAGATATTAGATGTGTAAAATGTTCTAGAGACATTCTCTCTTTTGTGCAGTTTCCTGGGAAGTACATTTTTTAAAATCCTATTATGCTTTATATTATTATATTAAAACGACAATGAACGATTATACCATAAAAGTCCTTATTTTGATTATAAAATGAAAGTCCTTATTCTCGAAAATCCGAATATAGTTATTATAAAATGTTCATGGCAATTAAATATTTTACTTCTTTAAATGCAATCAGATTTTAAGATAGATATTGATATTATCTGCATTGTACTACTAAGAATATAAGCATGCTAACAAAGTAATAGAATGAATGAGTAAAGGATCTAATCTCAGATGGCTGAAGTTTATTCTTGTAAACAATAAATTAAACAAAGGTTCCAATTTTAACCTCCTTTAGACAATCCTATACAAAGGGACGGAACTGAAGCATGGAGCAATCAGGCTATAGATTCATTCATCCACTCATTCATTCAGCCTTGTTGTCATAGCAACAAGTCACCATGGTGACAGAGCTACGTGTGTGTTGTGTGGTTTTTGTGAGAGCTCTGCTCTATTGTATTGGGCTCTCTCTGGAACAGTGGCACACTTTCCCCTGGGGGTTTCCCTATACAACATCTGGCCCTCTTAGCCACCCTGCCCTACTAACTCTGGTGGGACAGAGCAGACTCCTCTCCCTTAAAAGCATGACCACTGACACCTGCTGAGAAGGTCAGAGGTCATCCTCCAAGTAAGCACACATTAAGGGCGCCCTGCTTGACTTCAGTCTCCTGGAGCCCAATTGTAGCCCCAGGAGTTTGTCTTTGTCCCTCAGTTTAAAGAAGAGTTTCCCGCTCTTTCTGTTAAAAGCAAAGCCCATATTCCACACTAATGTCTTAAAATTGTGGTTCTAAAGCAGAGGTACTGGCTGCTCATTTTTCTGAACATCTGACGTGCTAGAAATCATGCACAAACATCTGACTAAGCTGCACTCAGTAACGCAGGATTCAACATTAAGAACTCTCATATCCTGTACAAGTAGACCAAGCATTAAAAAGCTCAAAGAGAGCAAAAGTGATGCTTTTGGGGGGAAAATGACTCTTTGAAACAAGTGCTGACTTTAGGTTTAAGAGGATTAATGCTTCAGCTTCTTTCATCTGAGATTGGTAGCAGAGGAGCATTTTCTAAAAAGACTGGAAGAGTGAACTACAGATATTTCTTATGTTTACTGTTAATGTTGAGTGGCATAGCTGTTCCACTGTACTCTGAAACTCGTGATTTATTTAGCATTTAATCCCTCAAGACTATTTCAGTGGACAGTTCTTTGAAGAACCTGTATTTTAGATTTAACAGTAAAGAACCTTCCTTTAAATAAACACCTTTACATGAAGCTTTAGTACATTTATCCTGAGGACAGCAACAAAGCCAAGAACTATTTATTAATAGGGAGCTAAGGTAGCAAAACAAACAAACAAACAAACAAAAAACTCTGACCAAAACTGCATCAACCTGTCTCTGTACATATTGAACGAATGTCAAGATTCACAGCATTATAGATATCATAGAATTTGTATGAATTGAGAGAGGGTGTGGACAACGGGATACATCTCTGGGTGGATGTAGGAGTGTGTGACCCCTGTTGCTCATGATGGTGTCCCTGATGGAATTGTCTGGACCTTCATCAATCTGAACATTCCTCAAGCACAGACAATAGAAGCCTCTCTTTGACTGTGGCAGATGGCCTGCCTCAGGCTGTCCAAGCCAAACCTTCTTCTGCTTATTCCCGAGTTGCAGGCACAACCACACACACATGCAGACACACACACACACACACACATAGACACACACAGTCACTCATACTCACTGCATTGCTGTCACTATCACACAAACAATAGGTCATGGATCTGTCACCACTGTGGCTTAACAGACACAAGTGTTTGCAATAGTGCATGAACAGATATCAGTCAGTTTGAATAAAAGCAGTTAGTCATTGATCTCATGCAGTCATGCAGCCTTCTGAAAGGAAGCTTGTGTATGGATAACTAAAGAAGGCTCCATGCCTTCAAGGCTGTTTTCGTACATAGTACAGTTTTAAAGCAAGTCTTCAGTCTTCACACTCAGTAAAACAGCAGGACACATCATTATCACAGTGCCAGTCATGAGTTCTAATCAGCCTTGAACAGTTTTTATAGTCAAAGAATTCAAATTGCAGTGGAAAAGCATGACCTATTTTACAGCTAGGCCATCATTTCAGTCTTCTAGAATCTATAGGATTCTAATAGTGTCCAAGTGCTTGGTTAACTCTGTTGCACTTGAAAATAAAAAGCTTGCAAATTTGAAGCTTGCGAAAGACATTCAGCTTTTTAAAAACACACATATATTTATATATGTATATCACTGGTTAGCCCACCTCTCTTGATCACGTGTTAATGACATATCTAGGAATTTCAGAAGGCCTAGCATGTTATCTTTTATATATTTTTTTATCCAGTTTCTGAAATCCTAGCCAATCAGAGAGCTCCTTTGTCTATGTCTGCTTTAATATGACAGAAAATAAAATTGAACTGGATAATTTTCTGATAAGCTTTCAAAACATTTCATTCATTGTATCCAGTTAAAATGTTCTAATTAAATAAGAACAGTATACCATACTTGCAGAGTATCAGATAGATTTTACTGTACTCTAAGAATAATTTAAAAATTCTTCAAAGTTATTAATTAATTGAAGGCTTAGAATTCCCTGAGGGCTCCCTCCTGCTAAAATTGTCAGAATACGTAACACAAGTGATTCTATTGCATTCTTTATATGACCCGTAGTCCAAGCAGCATGGTCCTGAATTCATTGCAAATGGCTGCTTGAGCAGCTCACTGTTGCTAGGTTTTTATTTACATGAATACTAGGTCAGACATGGTTATTTATATTTTGATGAATGCCTCTGATTCGACTGGCACCAACGTTACAGCTGTAATACAATCGGGTCCATTTAGTGCTGAAAGTTGGGAAAATCTGTCACTAAGGTGGCATTGTGAAGTGGGCCGTCCACCACAGCCTAAAACCTATTGCAATTGCACTGGATGACTGTGTGTGGAAATTAGCATAAAGCTGGCTCTGTCAGGAGGAGGGGAGCTCATTGAGAGTGTGGCCTTGTGCTTTCTTTAACACATCTGCTGCATGCGTGTTTGGACAGACCTCAGGCAGGTCTGTCTGCAGCATGTCCTTTCTGAGGTCCTGAATGGAGGCTCTCAGGCACGCTGATAGATGGCCTCCATTTCAATAAAAATGTGCCTTCAAAATGGAGAGAAAGGAGAACCACCACTCGCACAAAACCCCCTCGACCTCCCCCTTGGAGAAAAGACCCCCCCCCCCTTTTAACCAGCCTGAGACACAGGCTAATCACATTGAGGAAGAAAGGAAAGGGCCTGTGGCTCTACTTCAGTTTTTTTAAAAGATGCTCTTAAAGCAGAGCTCCTTTCAGCATTAACACGTCTGCCATGACACACTGTAAACAGTGAAAACTGTTATGCCAACAGGAAGAGATCGCCAGACCCACCTCAGCTGCTATAAACACTTTTATCTTTTTCCAACAGTAAACAAAGGGAAGACTAGAGTAAACGTAACAACAGGTTTTCATGTCTACTGACAATGTCACTTTCTAGTGAACAAGAGAACACAGTGCTGCATAACCGTTTGGCAAGTCGTTGCTATCTCAGTTTTCCAGCAGATCTGCTTGTATCAGAAGCATAATGAAAGGCAGTGAAAGGCATAGGATTCTTTGTTATTAAAAGTGCTGGTTGTAATCATGGCTGAAGGTCTAAGTCTGTAGCTAATGTCTCAAAGCTACTCTGCCAGGAAGATGACCAAGTAAAACAAAAACGGAATAGACTGGGGCTATAAAAATCCATGAACTGTCATTTTTTAAACTTGAGATGGGAAAGATTTATATAAGATCCTCGCATTAAAACATGAATAAACTAAACAGGACACATGAGAAATGACATAATGTTAGAAGCACAGTTTGTCTCACTAGCTGGGTCCCATGTAATTTGAAGTCTCAGTCTCTTGCCTTTGGGAGTTTAAAGGAGAGGAGGTATTGCAGAGTCAAGACATTTACTAAAAGTGAAAGTGAACATGACTATTTGTCATAGTGAAAAACAGCACAGCAGACATTGAAACACAACCTCTGCTTTTCAGCTGTACACATGTGCAACAATTGGCAGCCATATCCAGCACTCCGGAGCAGTGATGGGCATGGTACCTTGCTCAAGGGTACTTCAGGGCAACCTACTGGTCCAGATTCAAACCCACGACCTTCCTATCCTGGGGCCTAGTACTTACTTCTAGTAACCAGGCAAAATACATTTTAACATAAAGATAAGCCAATATTACAGACAGACTGGGATTGTATCCCAGAAGCACTTGAGATCATAGCAAACTGTTGCCATAACAAAATCTAAATCCTTTCACGGAAAGTATTTTTGCATCAAGTGAATAAGTTTGCCATCAGCAGAATGCCAGTGTGATTTCTCTGACATATTATGCATGTTATAAAAGACAGATGATCTATCTAATAGGTTGTATCCATAACAGAAACAAAATCAGAGCATTCATCCAATAGGTTCCTGGTTACCATTTACCCACACAGAACACCAAACCACATCACAACAGTTTAAAGCACATCAGTAATCGGGTCCACAAATAGGGGTCTAAGGTTTGCAAATGGGCTTCCAAACTGGGCTTTGAGAGAGCTGATGCAATAGTGTATGACTGTAGGGATCAAAGAAAGGAATCTTTTTTAAGCTGTTCAAAGCTTCCTATGTCTTGTCATGGAGTGTGCATGTGGCCCAGTGTCTAAACTCAAAGCCTTATCCTCTCTGTTTCACTTTGGCTCATTAGGGACCAGGACCTAAGCCATCTCCCCTGCATTGTCTTGCTGCTGGAGCCCCATCCTAAATCTGAACGGACAGCTCTGGAGCAACACAATGGGCTTCATTGTCGGGGCCTGAAAGGCGAGCATGTGCTCTTCTAATGCCGTACCCGCAGCAGCCAACCTCCAGGACAACTTCTACATTCAAGCTTTGATTAAGGAGGTGCATTTAGGCACGGATGACTTCCTCGGAGGTGCCTGGAGGTTGTGGGAAAGGGCCGCAGAGTGAGCATGGCCTTGTCTGAAGCTGCTGCCACCCTGCCTGAAAAAAAGTTGAAGTTATTGATACTCCGAGCCAGCTGCTTTCAACCAATTGCAAATTGGGACTTCAACATGTGACTGCTCTAGATGGACATGCCAGAGATGAAGAGGCAATGTCAGTTTTTTGAGTTGCACATGTATTTAATTAGGTTAGCTGCAGTCAGAAAGATAAAAGTTAGCATTATATGCGTGAATATGTCAAAATATAATTTTAATTTCCGAATGTATTTATGATATTTTCTTAGTTGATTTAGATTGGACTTTTTCAAGAGATTTTTTGAGGTTATCATCATGTTGCTCAAACTTTTCATTATGTATGATGCTCCAAAACTAAGAGCAGGGGTAGAGTATAGCCATTGGGCAGTGAAAAGTGTTTCTAGAGCTTCTTTTTTTAGCTTTATACTAATATATTACTGTGGATAACAGGGTGTCTGCTTGTGAAACAATTTGTAAAATTTTACAATATTTTTCCCATGTACTTTTTGCAAGGAGTGACAGCTAAGACTAGCCCTATCAAAGAGCAGAGGTTTATCTTTGAAATCTTGAGAAGAAACATTTTAAGAAGCAGTAAACACAGTTGGTGGGATGGAGGAGTTATTCCCACACATAGAGATCTCATGATGTTTTATCACAGTTGAATGATCTCTCGGGATCACACCCTAGTCTAGCAGCTGGCTCATAAAATGGAAAAAAAAAGTATTTTGGAAAAAAAGGGCTTCGTGTTAAGAGAAATGTTTACTCTGTCACAAATGGCCAGAGTGACGACATCCAAATGAAAACATTGTTAGGGGTCAGATTCGATGGTGCGGTCATCTTCTGGACGATAGTGTTCTGTACATTTTCCATTCAAATTCTTTCCACTGGACCTGTTAAACTCTTGCTGAAAGGCTCCAGGGCAGCTTCCTTGTGATGCTGGTGCTGGAGCTTCTAACATGCATGCTATTATGAATGGCTAAACTGCAGACAGAGCTTTGAGAATTTGAGAGAACAATTTTACACAATTCTCCTAAATTAATCAGACAAGACTCTAGTTGAATAGTACAAATGCTGATAGAACAAATGTTTAGCAGCTGTTAGCATTATGAGCACTACATTGTTATGTCATCCCATACTAGCATTAAATCCAGTCTCAAGCCTAAGCTTTTCCTGCCACTGAATGATATACTGCTGTGTATAAAACTGAGCCCTTTTTCTGCATTAAAAAAACCTGCTTGAATTTTGTCCATTTTTATAAATCATAATCTGTCATTCATTGATGGAAAAGCTCGATGTGAAGTGAATGATAACATAAGCATACATAAGCATAAGCAAAGTGAAGCGTTAAGACTATTATGTCTTGCTGGCTGATCCCATTTGGGGACGGGGAAACTGTGGACATTACATTTTTCCCGAGAGTATTTAGCTGCTTGCCACTGCTTGAGCGGACTGCAGGTTTTCTATCAGTAAACACCACCTGCTGATAGGTCACTCACTCTCAGCCTTGTACCCCCATAATCCACACAACATCCTCTTTCATTTTCCTTAGTGTCACTAGCAGACAGCACAGACTGGGCGTGCATTCTGTGCATTATCTCAGGGTGTTAACCACTCTTTTCTTCTAATCCCTTTGATCTCTTTGGTGAAATGGAAAAAGGCACTGGGTGGAGTGATAAAAGCAATAGGCTGGTGACAGGTGAAGGCTTTCTGTTTTCTGTTTATGATTCATTTCTGTATATAGATGAGTAAAGGTGTAAAACAGCATGGTGTGTACATTAGTGTCAGAAATAAATTAATTAAAGAATAAAGCCTCCCAAAGCTTTATTGCTGATCTAATGGCAAAACCCAAGGGAGATTACATGTGTCATCTAGCAACACCATTTACAGCTCATATAAGCATCTGTGTAAAAATCCCAGATGCTCAGAGCTCTTTAGTAAATGGCTCCAAATGTAGTGAGAATTAACCTGCTCCACCACGAGTCTCCCCATGGGAAATCAGGATCCTTGGAACCTGTGGTAATGCAGCTGTTCCCACACTGACTGTATACGCTGACACATAAGTTGACCAGGCAGTTGACCAGCAATGCCAAAACCAAATTTTAGAGGCGTCAAGGTATGTGAATTTGTCTCATCCTAATTAAAACTTTAACTGACTTTATTCTGGCCATAAAAATTCTTTCTTGCAGCTGTTAATAAGTGAAATAAATTTTATGCTGCTGAGCAAAGACAATGCATTTGGCCCAGCTCAAGAATGGTTCTCCTCAGACTATGTTCCAGAGAAGAAATGGTGTTAAATGGACAACAGAACAAGCCTAAACAAGAGGGCTCCTGGTTAACTAAGGGACTGGATCAGGCATCTGTTCTACTTAAAAGGGCCTTTCAATGGCCTCAGTGAAGGCTGTCAAGTCCCATTGAACACAATCAATACCCAGGCAGCTGCTGCACTCCACCCACTCCAGCCTTGCTTGGTAGAGAATATAAGCTTGCCTATTTACTACTAGAGCCGCATGGCCCGAGTTTCATGTATGACCATCAAACAAAGCAGAAGATTCTCTCAACAGACCATGAAATGGATATTTTAAATAAGAAAATAATCTCTTGTAATCTCCATACCTTTCAACAAAGAATATAGGGAGGAAATGTAGAAACATCCTGCACCTGATAGTCAGTATGTGGCTTCCAGTATTTGAGGACTGAGAATCTGCTAATTGTGAGATTTACAAGCAAAAGGCAGACCCAAAACTTCAGGGTGTCTTTAGAATGATCCTTTTCTAGAATGCAGCTATCTTAGGAACATCAGAAAATGGTAAGTATAAGCAAGAGAGTGCTGACATATACATCCTATGATTGTGTAAAAGGAGACAAATAGCCAGTAGGTTTAATCCATGTCTAACAGGTATATGTCCATATGGTGTTTTTTTTAATGGCTTTACCCACGTAGCTCCCTGCCTTTCTCACTCTCATGGAAAAGTTGCCTACAGCATTCTTTATTCCTAAAGTCACTTAGGCACACACGTCCTTCTTGCCTCTCATACTGTCCAATGATAATAAAACTTGAACGAAGGTATTGTGCTCATAAAATGATCATACAAACAGATAGTCAAAGACAACACTATAGAGATGTGTTAACACAGAAATATTATTTTGTATTACTGTGTCTCCGTTCTGGCTCTGAGAAGGCAATTGTTGGATATTCTTTGGACATGTATGACAGCACAGCGGATGTAAACTGAACTAAAACCAGACCTGTGGTTGGCATCCAAAATGAGTCAGTTTACTTTGAAAGAGTAGCGCTGAAAGGGACGTCAACCGAAACTTTTCACTTTTGATTCATTTTCTTTTGTCTCAGTGAAATGAGTATTTGGACAAAGAGGGGATGACATCATTGACGACTGTGGTAGGGCAATAGATCATTGGTGATTAACATGAGTAACTGTTTTTGTGTTCCTGGGTATATATGTGTGTGTGTGTGTGTGTGTGTGTGTGTGTGTGTGTGTGTGTGTGTGTGTGTGTGTGTGTGTGCGCACATCTGCTTTATGTTGCTGGGATGCAATTCCCTTGGCCTACCATGGTGCACTGCATAAGCCCCGCTCTTTTACATTCTCCACATATTAGTTCCATTTGAACCGAAGAAGAGTTCTGCAAATACTTGGGAATGACAAACCCAGTGTTGTTCAAGGATCTTTTTACAGGTTTCAAAACATAAGGTACTCCCTCAGAGACTGCCTCAGCTATACTATTTAGATTGCCTGCAGGTTTTTCTGTGTTTTATTTTGTGAACTATGCCAAAACAAGAACATCTTGAAAAATGTTAAATGTTCACAAAAATCTTGCAACGGAAAGAAACATAAGAATGTGACAAAGAAACATAAGAATGTGACAAAGAAACATAAGAATGTCAGCAAAAACTAGGCCAAAAGGCCAAAACTGTGAAATCCATAATGGATTACATGTAATATAAAATTACAGGCTGCACCTTGAACGACTAGTCCATCCGTCATGCTCTCACTTTCTGCAATAAATACAACGACACAATGTCAGAACCTGCTGAACTAAAGCCTTTGGCATCATGTGCTTATTGGGCCTCTCATGATGGGCCACATTTGTCAGTCTGGCTTCAAAGGTACTGTGGTTGAAACAAGGGGGCCTCCATAGTTCAGGGTTGCCAAGTTCTGGCAAAATATTCAGCTCATGTGCTATCTAATAGGAAAAAAAAATAGCCTGATCTGTGAGAAAATGTCTTTGTGGTTTAAGGTATCTCAATAAAGCGGCAATATGATATACAATATGCAATATGACACAATATAAGTGTTGTTGATACAATAATAAAATTTACGATTGATTGACCTATAGAAGGTGGAAGTTGGAAGTGAATGTTGCTCACTAACCCAAAAAAAAAAAAAAAAAAACAAGCAAAATAATAAGAAAGTCTTGTTTCTAATCCATATTTCTCAACTATCCTAACTAACACTAATTTAGTGTTAAAGCCACTAACCTGGCAACCCTATCAGAGGTCTAGTGGCTTGTTCCCTTTGGGCCCTGAAGCAATGGAAGTTTAGGGTTGGTAGGAGCCGGAGTCAGCGGGACGTGGATCAGGTATCGGGTTGGTGCGAGGTCCAGGATGTTTACAGTCTCAGAGGGATGGCGGCAGGTCAGGCTGGTGACATAAAGGCGTCTGAGAAAAAAGGCTGACCCCAGGCCTGCGTACCTACCAGCAACAGCCATTAACACAGAGAGTGGGCTTTCAGCAAAGGAAAGGCCATAGACTCTGAGAAACAGGGGCTCATCTTTGACCCCTGACCTCAGGGTGAGCATTCTCAACCTATGATCTATTGCAACCAGCGGTTTTCATTATTAATGCAAACAAAATATGATCATGAAAGAAGCCCTCTATGCTGAAATGCATATGCCTTCAAAGCATCAATAATATTTTCAAACTCTAACATGAAAACCTTTCATTGATCTTATTAAGTTGTTTTCACTCCTTCGGCAATGCTAAAAAGGACAAATGCTGTGCAAAACACTTTCATTTGCCTTCTGAAGAAAATCTTTCAGATTTTTATGTTTATATAATCTTATATTATTCAGACACCAACATAAAAATAAGAATATGGTTATGAAAAATAATGGCACTGCTATATATTTAACATTTTGCATCCTTCACCCAAACAGCATAAAAAAGGCAGATAATAAAACTCTCTCAGCATTTTAATGAATAGACAGGCACAGCCAAAGATATGGGAAGAGCAAGGCCACGTAGTCCTTTGTGAACTTGCTCTTGTTTGTCTTGAGCCTTTTCCAGAAGCAACCATGCCAGTCCAAGCCATGATACTACCTACACTTTGTTTCTATGTTTTAGATCATAACAACATCCTTTTATTTCCTCACACTTTGGTCTTACCATCATTTTAGTAGTGAATATCTTTCTCACATCACTGCATAAAACTTTGTTAAAGAATTTCTGTACTTTTTAGTTTCCCACTTATATATTACTACTTATGAGTGTTTTGCATCAGGTTGTATGACCTCAGTATCTTGCCTCAGAGTCTTATTTGACAGTGGATTGTGACACCTGCACCTCTGCCCTGTGGACGTTGTTCATGATATCTCTGATTATTGCTTTATGGTTTGTCTTTACTGCTGTCAAATGTTACCAATTTACCATGTTACTGGGCTAGGTGTCTGTTGTTCAGAACACCGTGGGCAGTGGTGGCCTAGCGGTTAGGGCGCTAGCCGCATGATCGGAGGATCAGGGGTTCAAACCCCTTCCCAATAGGTTGCCCTGAGGTACCCTTGAGCAAGGTACCGTCCCCATCACTGCTCCCCGGGCGCTTTCAATAGCTGCCCACTGCTGCACGGGTTTGAGTGTGCATGGGTTAAATGCAGAGGTCCAATTTCGTTGTGGTTCATGTGTGCTGTGCCATGACCTTGCAATGACAAGGGTTGTCACTTTCACTTTTCAGTGCTTTCCCTGTTTTTCAGGACACAGCAAACAGTTGCAATGGCTGTGCCCAATAATTGCCTCCTTCCATTTTCTCAGCTTCAGAATGCCATGCCTTTCCACCATTGACAGTTCTCTGGCCCTCGTGTTGTTCTACTCTCAACAACAAATTCAGGCCTCACAGGCGAAACACAAAGCTTTAACTTGGGGTAGACATCAAGAGATATTTTTAGTTTAAACAATAAGTCTAACAGGACACACCAGTCCAGTCTACCAGTCCAGTGCTCTATCAAGTTTAAAGTATCTAGGTGTAAATAAAAGCTGAAAATATTCACCTTTTCATCTCAGACCCAAATGTCTCAACTACATTGCAAAAATAATGCAAATACTTTTGCAGGGGATTGCAAACCTATGTGTTTTTATTAGTTATTTATGTATTAGTTACTATTATTCTTTCTGCTGGGTCAAAACAAACTTATATTAAAAAATAAATATATTATGCCTGCATAACTGCAAACTGCTTCCATACTAATGGATGTAACAATGTGTAGTGTGAAGGGCATTAATGTAGTTTATGTATGTGGATCTGGTGAAATGATACAAACATTTTCTGAAGTGTTTTACTTCAGCTGTGTTCACCAGACACTATTCTCTGTGTGTTATTTTTCTCATGTCTACCTCTCACTCAGTGTGTGAACGATGTGAATTAGCATTGTGCACAATAAACACACACTAAGGCATTCAGAAGTTTTCCCAGCACATGCACTCTCTCCAGCTCAGCACTTTGGGAGAAATCCCTGTGAGATTCTCACGCACCACCATTCACTGTCATTCTACTCCATCAAGGACTTTCTCTCTCTCTCTCTCTCTCTCTCTCTCTCTCTCTCTCTCTCTCTCTATCTCAGTTCACCTACAGTATCAGTTCTCAGCACTTTCATATTCTCCCCTGGTAGGTCATGTCCCGGTGCAAACAAAGGCATCTGTGTAAGTAAGAGAGAGAGAGAGAGAGAGGGAGAGACAGACAGACAGGGAGTGAGAGAGAGAGAGAGCGAGGGAGAGAGAGAGCAAGGGAGAGAGAGAGAGAGCGAGAGAGAGAGAGAGAGAGAGAGAGAGAGAGAGAGAGAGAGAGGGAGAATGAGATGGTCTCTTTTAAAATATGTGTTCAGTTGTTAGTCTGGTTCGTCTTGTCCTCCCATATACTTGCGCCCCAATTAAGGTACAGTGGAGCTTCCTGACCCAGAGCTGCAAGAAATGCACTCATTATTAGGGGCTTCCCAGGGAGAAGAGGCCAGGCACAAAGAAGGAGTTATGGGAAAAAGCCAAGGGGAGGGTAGTGGAAGTAGGGCAAAGACAGGGGTTTAGCCCAGTGTCCCAGTGCAGTTATGCAAATATGCTGTTCCAGATAGAAGTGCACTATATTCTTTATTGCAAGTTAGTGTAGCCAGTTAGTGTAGTCAGTTAGTTAGTGTAGCCAGTTGGAACAGCCTTGTTCTGTATGAAATGTACTGTCAAATCCCGTATACTGTCCCATGACTGAAATGAATCTAAATGAATGCCTTACAATGTAGGTTAATTGCTCTTGGGTTATTACAATTACAATAATTATTTACTGACTGCTATAAAATAATAATTAATCTACATTAAATTCTGATTTAGTAACTACCATGACACCAATATATTAAGCGATGAGTGTGAGGAATTAAATTGTGAGTGCACGTAAAGGACATTTTGAAGTCTCTAAATTATTACCTGGTTTTGCTATAATATTCCGGTGAAATAATGCAATAACATTCAGTTAAAGCACATTATAGAAAAAGTAATTATGTCTGCAATTAAAAGGCAAATTAAATTCTTTATTAACATGATCAAGTTTTTTCATGTGTTTTGTTGTGAAGGAAGTAAACATCTTCTTGGTGAAACTTACATCAATGCAAAACAGGTTTCACATTTACAGCATTCAGACACTCTTATTACATGTCTTAACTACAGGGACAGTCTCCCTGGAGCAACTTGGGGTTAAAGGTCTTGCTCAGGAACCCAGTGATGGTGGTGCTAGTGCTGGGATTCAAACCTGTGACCTCTTGGTCTGTAGGCGAGTATCCTACCACTAGACCACTAGCACCCTTCATAATATATAATATGTATATATATGAAATAACTTTCTAAACTTTACATTTTTCAGAAACTGTTGTTAATCGGCAACAACAAAACAACAAAACATGCTTTAAATGGATTAATTAAACACTGTGTCTATGACTTCTGGCCTTTCTTTCGTTGTTTTATTTTATAATCATCCCAGTTCAAAAAAGTGATCACACTCAAAGTTAAATTGGTAAGTGACACAAATTTCTGCACACATCAGTTTGGGATATAACTCAAATTCACATTCATAATTATCCAATGTCATGGCCAAAAATGCTTCTGAAGAGATAAAAGGGGAATGTGGTTCCCTTGACACCTCTACCTCTATATTGGGCCACGCCCCACACTTCTCAAAGCTTTAATGGCATGGGAAAATGTAATGTATGTTTTTTCTGTTTTACAGACAATAGTAACCTTCGATATGAATCATCCTAAAAACCTCCTATTCCTGTTATTGAAAGAAACTTTAGAATCTGCACTTTCAAAGAAATTCTGTTTATTTGAAGAAGATACGAGTGAGAAAGAATTCATTTGGAATTACACAATGTTTTAGTTATCACCAGTGATAATTTCTGAGGGGTGAAGGGTGAAGGGCTTTCAAACAGAGTCAACTAAAAAAAGAAGCAAAAACAAACATCTCAGTTGTCCGCTCTTTTCCATAGTCACTTCTTCAACATGTGGCTTCTATTACTGGCAAAAATAAGCATGTAGAATAAACAGATTAAGAGACTTTTCCAAAGTTTGCTATAGCTAATTGGTAACTGCGTGGCTTTGAAGTTGAAGGATGACGTTCATTTACCAGAGCTGAGTCTTTTCACACTTCATTCAGGAAAGTTAACACCTGAGTGCTCATCTCCTGCTGGTTTCCTCACTGACTTTAACCGGTCTTTTTCTTTTTTAAATTCAGTGTTTGTTGTGGGAGGCATCTATTTTGAGTGTCTACACACCTACTCTTACTGGGACTTTGGCACCTGTAGGCTGCTATTCCTTCCCTTTGCATCCACGCTGCTAATTTTATTTTTACTGTGAGTCTTTTGTAAAGATTCTTCAAAAACTTCACAACAGAATGTAACACCCCTTCCTCCAAACACAGCCAGTCAGCCAGGGCATCATTTGAATATCAATAGTGACTTATCTTTTCAATAATTACAACCACAGAATGGGCTGTCATCTACTGTAGTCTCCTTGAGGAATCTGAGTGCTATCAAATGGTCTTGAGAAACAGCATTTACCTCTGAAATCTTCCCTCCCCCCTCAGTATTACTTCATTAACCACAAAGTCTCCTTGTTTTAAATAAAACAATTAAAACTCATTGGATTCAGCTGATTCTTCAACAACTGAAACAGCCACAAATATTTCTGGTGCCACATAAGAGTTGTTTTAACATCAAAATAATTATTGGGCACCGTTGTAAATTTAGCTTTTATTACAGAGCCATAATTATGTCAAGCCGCAGGGTGCAATCTGTTAGTGGCCAAGCTGTTGAAAAAGAATGAGATTAATAAATGTGTAAGTCTCCGTCAACATCCGATTACACCATGAAAACAATACTTAAGAAGAGAACACTTTTTAGCCATGAAACGGCTCTCATTTACTGTTGGTATGCAGTGGCTGTTTCTAGTATCCCATTGAAATGCGCTAGGCTATTTGAATGAGAATAGGGCTCTGATGAGAGCACTACAGTAGTGCATTTGGGCCTTAATGGGCTCCAGGCAGTGCAGAGGCACGGCTCAGTTTCCACTGGCTCCTCCATTGTCCAGCTCAGCAAGGTAGTAGCCGAGCACAAAAAAGGGACTGGTACAGGTTGAAGAAAGGATTTTCTGTGGGCTTTCTGGTCTATTCAACTACAGACAGCCACCTACTTGTGCTGGCTTCTCTGTTCTTGGGCTATAGAGACATAGCCAAGCAGTTACTTTCCCATCGTTAAAACCACCCTCTCTTCTTTCTCAAGCTGAAAATCATCCACAAATCATTGAATGTCAGCAGAAGTCTACTTGAAGGACAGGGGCACACAATTTTACAGCGTTGCTATAGTGCCAGAGTAACACTTAAAAAGAACATTTTGTCAATAACTGTTTTTATTACTAATAACTTGTTTATATAAATATGTTAACAAGTTAATCAATGATTGCAATACACTACGGAGTAGTACAGTACAATATCTGTCAATAGTTATCTGATCCTATTGAAAGTTCTCTAGTGCTTGTAATTTCCAGCAGTGATTTGGAACATGGCACAGTTCTGGCAGCAGTAGTCAAGTATTCTGAATACTTGGAAATACTTTCCTAAAGGACAAGTGTCATAAGGCTAAAAACACAAACACTTTCAACTGATATGAAGTTATACTGGTATCACTGATGTTTTCCAACAAGCATCAGTTATCATTACACTTGCTGATATCAGAACTGACAAGAGTAATTTTTATGACAGTGAAGCTTGTTGGAATAAGCCTTTATAAAGGTTTGCATTGGTTTATATTAGTGGCCAAGAAAAGACCATGTAGGTCTCATGTAGCCTTACAAATGCTAGGCTTCAGTAAAGTGTTACACACTACTTGGTGTTTAAGATATACTGTATATTAGATGTTCAACTGGACATGTCCAGGCAAGTCAAAGTGTAATCTGACCCCTTCTGCCAGAGATTGGTCATCCAACCCATCTCTAAATTTCCTATAATCCATTGGACATGGTGGAAACAAAGTACAAGATGCAACAACTGCAGCTGGCACCCTCGCATACACAGTGGACTCTGAACATCTGCAATAAATGCCCATCAACTTTTCCACACTTCTTCTAATTACAAAGCAGCCTGGTATGTGTGTCCCTTATGTGGATTTCTGCAAGGACAAGAAGGTCCACAAAACTTTTGTCAGATGGTAAGATGTTGACTCATTTGTATGCACTCATAAAAACAATAGCTCCAAAAGCTTATTGAAATATATTAAATATAATATTGAAACCAGTTGTCATTGTGAGCACACAGCGCAACACTCAGTGAAACCCAAAGAAATGCATCCTCTGCATTTAAACCATACACACAGTCCAGCAGGGGACAGCTATTTAAAGTGCCCGGGGAGCAGTGATAGGGATGGTACCTTGCTGAAGAGTACCTCAGGGCAACCAACCAGTCTGGAATTTGAACCCATAACCTTACAACCCTGGGGCCAACTCCTTTACCACTAGGCCATCGCTGCCCACAATAATCTGCTAATGTTCAAAAAAATCAATTAAAATGACATGTTTTATTGATTTAGTCATTTGAAACTTTGTACAGTGAACAAGTTTAAGTGTGATATTTTACTGTATTGTATTGTGCTTAAGTACTGATATTTTCTTGCTAAATATAGTTGTTCAAATGTAACATATAATTTGCCTGGGGTACCCAAACTTTGGCATATGACTGTACCATTAACATTTAAATATGTGAGGGTCCCAGACCAGTAGGTTGCCCTGAGGTACCCTTAAGCAAGGTTCCATCCCCATTACTACTCTTTAAATATCTGCCTCCTGCTGCATGTATTTGTATGGGTGAAAAGCAGAGGTTGAATAATGTGTCTCACTGTGTGCTGTGCTGTGTTTCAAAATTACAAAAACAGTCATTTCTTTACACTCATAGTGAAAAAGTTGCCCAAAGTTACCTAAGGATTTACACCAGTGGCTCCAGTGCAGTATTGCTGCATGAGAGAGGGATACAGTGAATTCAAAGGGGCTCTGGCAGAAGCAAATAGTCATGTTTATTCTCCCAGCATGGACACGCTAGCGCTGATAGGATTACAGGTCACGGTCTAAGTGAAAGTCAGAAGACTCTGCGGTCCCTCAAAGTCGATTCAAGTTCCTCTGCTAGTGATGCTACCTCAGAGGATTTTTGCTGCAAAATTTCAATAAGGAGAAAAACGTACTGTGCCTAAGACAAATAAATAGGCTATGTTTTTCTTCATCTGTATTATCTCAATCAACTGGGATGGATTTTGTCCAGATGGGATGTGGGTAGTCCCATTGTGAGCGGACTGTTTGCTAGTATGCCACAGTGTAATTTGCTAGACTTCTTGTCTGTGGCAAGACAGTGTTGTTTTATACTGATGGGTTAAATGAAAAATATTTTTGTGACAATGGCTTCCAAGGGATAGAGGGTCAAACAGAAAGAGAGATGAATAATGGGGTCATTTTTGTGAGAGCCTGGCACTCTGCATGACTCTGCATGACAGTGTTTATTGGTAACATATTTAGAAACAATAGCTGAACTAAATCTCCATGCTGAAAGGTTTAGCAGGCTGGGGATCTGGCTGCATACAACCACTTGCATAATGTCTTTTGAACGTTGCACGGAGTGAAGCCAGTTAGAAGTTGAGGCCAGAGTGACATCACAAGAGAAAATACTTTTTTCATAAGAATCAACTAGATGGCCTTCATTTAATTCTAACTGTACATAAGAGATAGCATTTTTAACAAATTAGGCTTTCAGTGAAAAAAAAAACAGTTTTTGTCAGTTGGAATCAAATCCTCAAACATGAGGTGGGCAGTCAATACAAGATACATGCATTATATTTTAATAATACCCAATGTGGACTGGAATAACAAACAGTAGATGGTAGATTGATAGACGAGCGTCAGATTCATGCCCTCATACCCACAGTGTGGTTAGACGATGGGAAACCACACAGGCCTCATCCTCCAGAGCCAGCTGGAGTTAGTTTAACTGCCATCTTCAAAAGCAGGGGGACAGCTGAATGGTTGGAGGCAAGGGAAAGCACAAAGACAAAAATATAAATATGGACCAGATTAATGGGAAGACTCGCTTATATGAAGGGTGCTTATCTCAGTCCAATTGCACTAATAACCACTAGTCTGCATGCTTTGTGTTTAAAAAGCATGGAAAGCGTTTAGTCATGGTCAACTCCACTCAGCTCCACAACATTTCAGAAACTACTGAAATTAAATGGTCAGATCAGATAAGCTTGTCCTTGTGTGTTATGCACGCTGTCTAAAAGACCTCCTTGGTTTTCAAGGGTTTTATGCCACAGGAAAACATTTAAATCCAAAAACAAACACTATCAGTGCCAAGCCACAGGGCCTTGTGCCTTGGCACATAGGTGAATAGGGGATAAGTATCGTTCAACCAAACACACTGTCTGACTGATCAGGCTGGCTATTGTAGAAATGATGCCCTGAGAGCACATAGAATTGTTCTATTTGACTTTTGGGCATCACTATAAAATGCCTTAACGATTAGGAGTCTAAAATTATTATTCATTACCAATCATAATCATTACTTGAATATTCAGAATGACAGAAAGCTTCCAGTGAAGGCTAATACATAGGCATTACCTTTATAAGGGCTATTTGCAACAAGCATAAGCATCAGTCTCTGAGGAGAAATGACAATGAAATTGATCAATGCAGACTGAAGGTTTAAAATCAATATTTTCAACAAAGAGCTACATCTGAGGAGCAATTATGACTGCAGTGAAATAGTAATTAAGTATCTTTTGATGCTATCAAAAGATTACTTCTTAGGATAACAGACACTCTATAAATAGTTATGGTGTAATCATTTCCAGCCCAGTAAGGGTCCACAGACGCCTTTAGCCCTGCTCCAGATGCCTGTGCCTACTCTCATGGCTATTAGTGTGCTCTTTGGGCATTCTTGTGGGCAAGCTGGCCGCGCTTAGCCAGAGATTTTGCCTCAGTGGAATTTGGTGGTAACATCCTCAGAGATGAAGGATCCTGGATGTGGTAGTGATGGTGTGGGGGAGTGGGGAGTTGCTTTGAGTGGATGAAAGAGAGAATAAAAGAAAGGAACTTTTTTTGCTAATCCAGGCCTAGGAGGAGGGTGAAAAGTTGGGGGAATTGTTCGGGGGGTTGACTCCAATCTTTGATACAAAGCAGAACTTTTGTATCGTGTAGTTTAAGACCCACATTTAACCACATCTATTATCTATTGAGTCTGAGGGAAGGGCTCTGGCCAAAACGTCTGCACAGCAATGAGAGAAAGAGGCCGATGGTCTAAGAGGAACAGAGACCAAGGGGACAATCCCCTTTGCTTGGTTTCTCATACTTGGTTTTATGCCCTTTCTTTGTGGCCTTTGATTTTGTGTAATTGCATAATGTAGTATAAACAATCATTAATGTATCAACAGTCACACAAACACAGTATAAATGGCCTCATGCACTACAAATAATTCCTTTTAATATTTTTATATTTCTTACATTTTTTCTTTAATATGGGTTTATATTTTTTCCCATAATATTACTAGATTTACTTAATTCTAGCAATATTCTTGAAATAAACATTAAAAAAATTATATTAACCACATACTATGAGGGTGCTGTTAAAACTGTTCAACGTGTTTGCTCTTACTTTTCTTGGGTTTTACATCACTAATTAATTTTGGTTCCTCAACACTCACTGCATTTGGTCTAATCTGACTGGCTGGGTGCAGGGGGAGCGGGAGCAGGATTATTGCCAGCAGCTGCCAAGTTGTCTGCAGACCTCACTGCCGGGGTCACACAACCTTTTCACTGTGCAAGAGCAGCCATTTCAATAACAAGTGCCCAGGAACGCGCAAGTGTTTAAAGGCCCCATAAGGTCAGCTGTGAAGAATCGATCATGCCATGCGAGCAAAAGAGCTGCCTTCCAAATATGTCTGAATGGGCTGTCAGTGAGAAGTGGCGGGAGTTTTAAGTCAGTCCAAAGCCTTCAGAGACTATAGATCACATGTTGTAAAAATGTTGTATATAAAGGAACCTCATCTTTATGACGACAGTATACAGTATAAGGCCACAGATTAGCACAAGATTTTAAATTCCTGCACATACACAGATAGGGCTGCGTGGTGAGCACACTTCTTGGAAGTGAAGTATTATCAGAAACACCTTCAGACAGCATGCGCATATGGGTGATGCATGCAAAGAGCAATAAAGAGTAATAGATCTTTCAAAGCCAGCACCCACTCACTCTGTATAACCAACTGTTAAACGGAAACAAGGGGAAAAGCTAAACGGCCATACTGTTCACCTGCAGCATTGTTTTTCCTAGACATTAACCTGTAAAGATTTTTATCACCTACTAGCACCTGCTTTACTGTCTTTACACACTGAATGGGCCTAACAATGATTTTGATCAACATAACAAACATGATTTTGTGATTCTTGTGCCAGGAAGCTCCTATTGCCAAATACCTTGCACGCCTGGCTGCTGTACATTATGTAAAAATAAAAGCTTGCAAAGGTGGTGACTAATGAAGCGATTACCATGTGCAATGAATGTTTTACTCATAGTGAAGACTACAAGAGGGAAATGCCACAGCACAGTTCCCACCACTGTGGATAGCTCTCTCTGTTATTTTATTTCCCACCTTTAATCTGACAGACCTCGCCCCTCTGCGCAAGGATTGGCTGGTAGTTCATACTCACAAGCTCAGTCCCTCGCATGAGAATGAATTGCCAGCCAATCCTGTCCCAGATAGGGTTTTCGGAAAACAGATGGAGGGAATGAAATAACGTGCCTCATCGCACAATGTCCTCGTTGAGACCACCCACGGGGCGGGGCTCTGTCCGCAGACAGTTTTTAAAAGCCCCCCTCGGGCTGCAAGGGGAGTTTTGCTCAACACAGGACAGAATAGGACACTACAGAACAGTGTCGCCTCGGAGGCACGTTCAGATTGATGCAGTGCCCGTCGACATGTTGAAAGGTCACAGCAGAAAGACTGTGCTCTCTGTGGCGGGCACGGCCGTCACTTGCCTCGCGCTGCTGCTGGTGGTCACGCAGCGTCAGAGGCTGGCTGATGGGGCGAAGGAGGAGAGAGAGGTCGGCCTGCGCTCGCTCCAGAGTCTGGGCGAAGCAGGGAGCGAAGAAGGGGGTGATGGTGAGCAGGCGAGTGGAAAGAGAGGGTTTTCAGCCTACTTCTCCAAACTGACGCGGAGCAGGAGGGAAGCGGAGAAGCCCGGCGGCACGGCGGGAGCGACACCGAGCCCGCCCCCCGCCGAATACATCGGCGCCGAGGACATCTTCATCGCCGTGAAGACCACCAAGAAGTTCCATAAGTCAAGACTGGAGCTGCTGCTGGACACTTGGATTTCTAGGAACTTTCAGCAGGTGAGCGCGGCCTCGAGCGCCTTTGATCTTTTTTGAATGTGGAGTCGTCATAATGACCCGTTATCTTTTTACTTTTCGGTTACTTTTAGTTTTCAGGCAGCTCAGATCAAAAGCGTATTTCTATAATACGTAAAGACTACTCTTCTTCAGGACAGACATGGCATCACGTTTTCCTAGATCCTTTATGCTCATCTTTTAAACACCACGCTTGTTCAGGTTTGACCTTGCACTCCAGTGGCAACATGGACACACTGTAAAACTGTGTGTCATCTGTGCTCAGATTCAGTCATTTTTCTTGTCTGGAGCAGTACTTCTGAAAAACATAGAGGGAACAGCTTGAGAGATCCCCCCTAACCCCCTCTTCTTCTCTGTATCCCACAACCCCCAACATCCCCATTGTTTGGGGTTGTCCCTGTGAATGCATCAGGCCAGGGGATGCATCACGTCTGCGGCCTCAGGGCTGTCCCTTTTCCAGGCCTAACAAAGCGTCTTTCTGAAGGAGGAAGAAAAGCTTTTTCCCCAGCTCTTTGCCTCACACTCTCCATGGGAACCTGGGAGCTGCAGCAGCGGCTGGGTCAGGCGACCCAAACGGTGGGAAAAATAAGGATTTCGTTGAGGCGATGCTCCTGGGGTGGGGGGGTGGGGGTAGAAACACAAAGGCACAGCATCTGTAGGCAAGTTTTAGTGCTCTGAGTGGCATGCTGAGTGGCACACACACACACAGTGTGTGAAAATGAGGCCCTGAGAAACAGGCCTTTTTTACACCAACAAAGGCAGTACCTAGACAGAACCAAACGAGGAGCAGTCAAAGTGATTTTATCCACCACAACTTGAGTAGTCACGCATGGTTCAGCAAAAGTCAGTTTAATTTGCCTCGGGCACTGTCAAATTTTTTCCCAAGATTCTTCTTTATAGGGAGTTTTTCACCCCATATAAAACACTACTGGTTTCATTATTGTCAATGTTCCTGACAGCACGGTAGCAACGCTGTCTCTTACTGTCTCTCATATATTGTTTTCTTACTCTCTGTCTCTCTCTTATTGAGCACAAAGAACATGATCTCCAAGTTGCCAAGAGCATCAGAGTGCAGAGATTAGACACTATTTTGTGTGGGAGTATTTGACTGATTAAGAGGGAGCACTTTTTTTTCCCCACAGCTCACTGTGTTCCTCTACCATGATGTCATATCCCCACTATCTATCCCTGCTGGTTCAGTAAAAGTTCTCAGGTGCCTCAGCCTCAGTCTGTGTTCCCAGATCATCTTCATACAGTGCATGATGTAAGTTAATTTGGCAGCAAGGAAAGTAAGGGCACGTTAATTGGGGCAGCTGCTTGAAAGCACTGCAGTCATAAAAGACTAGCAAAACCCCCAAACACAAGTGGGAGCTCCTGGAGAATGGGGGCCAGGTGGCCAGGCTTCATAGAACAATAGCACCAGCTCTACTGCCAGCCACACGAATCCTCATTTTCCAATACCAAGGCTATTTCAATATTCAGCTCTGACACACCTGAACCTGTTAAATCCCAGTAATTGTCATCGGAGCTGCCTGTGGATTAACCCAAGGTCTCCAGTGCACAAGTTGGCCTTCAGCCACCAAACAAGTATTTGAAGGGGGCAAGCATTGTTTGAGGAGCAGCATGGGAACTGCATGGCATATGTCAGGGGAGGCCACCAGCTTGAGTAGCCTGTAACAGGGTAATGTGGGCCCGTGATTGTTCCCTAGACTGTGTCTGGCTTCAGTCGATGGTCACACTGCATAACACTCAGTTCAGTTCTCTATGGGTGAGGAGCAGCTTATTCTTAGACACTGTTTACATGTAAATAGAGCAGGTAGATTCAATCAGGGCTTACTGTTGATACTGCGCCTGCTGGTGACACAACCTGGCTGGGAACCAACACTGTTCCCTATGATTAGTCTGATTCAAGGTCAGCCAATCTTCTGCTAAAATAGAGCTCAGACTTTTGAAATCTGTTTTGTTAAAAAAGCTTTAAATATGTGACCTCTAACTGCCATTGTCTTTTAGGTGCAATACAATCCTGTACATTCGTCTTGATCATAATGGAACACATAAACTATATGTAAATATTTTTCTGATGAGTTTGTTTCTTTGCATAGATCATAATTTGATTGTTTAGCCTGATCCACTGCTGTTGGTATTGTTTCATGCTGCTGCTCTTGGCTTCCGCTGTTTCTCTGAGTTTCCCCCTTGGAACAATGCAGCTTCCTCTGTGTGCGAGCTCCACAACAATACATGAAGAGAATTGTCTGTGCCGTGCTTTCCGGTGTCCCGTTACACTGACAGATCCAGAATGTTATAAAACTGAGCTGCCTCATTACAGACAATGTTACCCAGACTACACCTAGCTAATGTTATTGGTGTTATTCCCTAGGTGTTATTCCCTAGGTAGTGATTACTGTTATAGAATTTTCAGTTGTATGAATTGTGGGGTGGGGGGGTGGTTGGTTAGTGGGAGTCTGTGGTTTTCCCTGGCACAGACAGGAAAGCAGCCTGTGCGGGTGGCTAATGGAGGGAGGAGTGCCTATTTGTTTCCTTCCCGGGGAGCTGGAGACAGCCAGCCAGGCTCCATGCTCTCTCTTTCTTTACCCCTATGCCAGCTCCTGCAGTGAGAGTGCCTCTCCAGTATCCCCTGTACAAACCCTCCAAGATTTTCTTGCCTATGAGAAAATTATTTCAAATACAAGAGCTGGTCTTTATGGCAGAGGAGAAAAGGAAGCAATGAATCAGTGTTTTATGACTGACATGTGATTTCTTTTGATAACTGGATATTTCAGTTAAAAGGAGAAGCGAAGAACAAAGAGCTGACTGTATAAAACCACTCTTTAGTTAACCATCGCAGCTGTATGCAAATGTGGGCAAACATATTTCCAGTTTCCCCCAACAAGAACTTTACCCGACCTGAAAACACTCCACATTGTTCAATGAGAGCAAGCTGTAGAAAGTGGGGGTTGGGGGGTGATAGGGTGCTGAAGGAAGTAAATTAGCAGTGAATGGCCACACACATACACACACACACACACACACACCGGCTCTAATACAGTAATCAGCTCTGAGGTTTCTTTCCTGTTCTCTGGTTTGGCTGTGGGTAGCCATTGCTGGCAGCTGCTTGTGTGATTAGGCCAGGCTTTCAAGGGAAGTGGGCCCAAACAGCACTGGCCTATGATCCTTCAGCAACCTTAACTGCCAGCCCTCTGTGTAAACAGAGGCAGCAAGCAGTGGCCTTCTGTACCCTGCGCTGAACATCTGCTCAAAGTTTGCTCTGCAAACCAATCAAACACACTTTGACAGCCATGAAGATTAAAAGAAAAGAAAGCCACAGCCAAAGTTAAATGTGTTTATGTGTCTCTGCAAGAGAGGACATTTGACAAAAGCTACTTTTGGACTGATTTCAAGCTCCTTTTCAAATATTGAGCATGAAAAGAGGAGTCAATTAGACCTGTGTGAGAGTGTGTTTGTTTTTAGAAGAAGCCATGGCCACATGGGCCTGTTCTGACACGTGACTGAGATAAAGTGTTAGGCGGCAGGTGCCGTCTCACCTGAGCTGCAGTGTAAACAGGTTAACAACGGTGTATGAGGTTGAAGTCAGACTGTTCTCTTTCATCAGCCTGTGTGTGAGGAGTGTGTCTGTGAGGCCCTTTTTTTGAGCCAGGCCTGCCGCCGCCTCGCACCTGCTCTGTCTTATCATCACAAAAGAGTGCCTAATCCAGCCCCCTTATCCTCCCACAATTCGCCATTTAACAAAACAGCAGAGGCTCACTCGTCACTGGACAGCTACACTGGGGCTCAAGGCACAATAGCATAATGGTTTATCTTGAACTGTGCACACTGTGAACTGGTTAGAAGAGAATGAAACTTGAAGGAGTGCTTTTTGACCCAAGATTAATTTCATGTGTGCATTTACATGTGTGAAGTGGATTCTGGGGGGTTGGGGGGTTAGTGTTTGGAATAATGAGGGGAGGGGAATGGAGGCTGTGCTGTGTGTGTGTGTAATTGGAAGTTGTGGGGGGTGAGTGGGGTAGTCTGTTCCCCTTTTTGTTCGGTGTCTGGGATGCTTTTGGGTTCCAGAGCAGTTGCTATGGCAAACTTGGAAAAGCAGCAACAAGGCCTCTTTTATTCAAGGGAGTTGGGGTTGGCTTGTTTAACTGAGTTTTCCATGGCGTAAAAGGCAGACAATGTCCCTCAATCAGCCCGGCATGAGATAAATACCATGCAAAGAAACATTTAGACCAAGCCTGGAATGCACTAGTTCCTGGGCTGTCTCTTTGCTTTGTTGCTCTAGCTGGACTCTTTGTGCATAGTCACTGTTTTGAGTGGACTGCAAAGAAATCTGAGTCTTGTTTTGTTTCTGCAGACATATATCTTCACAGATGGAGAGGATGAGGAGCTGAAGAAGAAAATTGGTAAGGGCACAGTACTAATACAAACATAATAGGCCAAGCTAGAGGCTGAAATTCCTGCTTTGAATTGTGCAAAATTTGAGAGAAATTAGAAAGTCATTAGATTTGTCCCAGGTAAGATGGCTAATGGCAAAAATATGAGGAGAGATAAGTCCATAAATACACAAACATATACCTAAATAAAAAAGTTCATACATTATGGGTTGACATCTAAATTGGTACTTTCTGTACAGTTTCCATACTTTCTAATTGTTAGCAGGCTGTTTGTCCATTTTTTGTATTTTCATAGCTTATAGAATATACATTAAATTTAAATCTAAATACTATATTAACTGACTACCCCTTGTATTAAGTGATATGCAGTAGTCCAGCACTAAGTGAAGTTACTGTGTTGCGGGACACTGTATGTATGCTGACTATTGTCTGTATTTTTTTGTTGTTGCAGGTAGCCATGCTATTAATACCAACTGCTCTGCTGCCCACAGCCGCCAGGCTCTGTCCTGCAAAATGGCAGTGGAGTATGACAAGTTCATTGAGTCGGGCAAAAAGTAAGCATCCTGAATGTCTTAAACTGCGTGGACAGGCATTTGGTTTTAGTGTACATTTAACAGCATGCGTTTTAACTGGATCACTATTTACTGTTTATAGGTGGTTCTGTCATGTGGATGATGACAACTATGTGAATGTGAAAACCCTCGTGCAGCTTCTCTCTCAGTACCCTCATACGCAGGACATGTACATAGGCAAACCCAGCCTGGATCGACCTATCGAGGCCACTGAAAGACTTGGGGACAACAAAATGGTAAGAACCTTAAATTAATATTAATTAATATAAATAAATAAACATGTATCTTTTTAAAAAATAAAATAAAGCAGAAAAAAAGAAATCACATTTTTTTTTTACTCATCACATTTAGTAGCTGCAGAAATCTGACCATCATAAATTGTCAGATGCTGAAAGAATATTTTAGTTTATAAACCATTAATCTGAGATAAATACAATACATTTGGGTGTAATGTCTTACATTACACCCAAAGATGATGCACAATACTCAAAAACAGCTTTCTCTTCTTTTCAGCGGCCTGTTAATTTCTGGTTTGCCACTGGAGGGGCAGGCTTCTGTGTGAGTCGTGGTCTGGCTCTGAAGATGAGCCCATGGGCAAGGTAAGAATAAACCACATGTCTTTGTTTGGCACTTCTGTACAAGTAGTACAGCTCTGTTTTATTTAAATGCACCATAATAAGCCTATTTCTCCTATTGCTATTGTAGTGGTGGTCATTTTATGAACACTGCAGAGAAGATACGTCTCCCTGATGACTGCACCATTGGCTACATCATCGAGTCAGTTCTGGGGGTTCCTCTTACCCGCAGTAACCTGTTCCACTCCCATCTGGAGAACCTGCAACAGGTGTCCAAATCAGAAGTACACAAACAGGTGAGACTGCTGCTCTGACCAATTGCTAATTACTTGAAAAGTAATCTGTCCGCCTGTTTATAAATAGATGTAATCTGAAACACTGTACGCTTCTGTTTCAGATTACATTGAGTTATGGAATGTTTGAGAACAAGAGGAACATCATCAATATGAAAGGAGCTTTCTCAGTTGAGGAGGACCCATCCAGGTAATAGGCCTTCAAAGACCACAGAAATGTAGAAAGACATTTCTCACTGTTTTGAGACAGACAAACCAGTGGTCACCAACCTTTCTTGCAGAGTTTAGTTCCATTTATTACCATTTTGCCCTCTGCTAACGGATTCTAATGCATCTGATCTAGCCAGTCATTATTTGGAAGAAGTAAATTAGCTGGAGCAAGTGTGGCACTTAGTGTTTGGACCCAGACTCCACAGGAATGTGTCTCAAGGACAAGGGTTGGTGACCACTGTATTCAGCCCTAAGGCCTGCCATTACTTTATTTGGTGAATAAAACGTAGTTTTTCATTGTTATTTATTATTTGTTATGAATAAGATCCTCATTACCCTACGTAGTATCATAATTACAGAATAATAGTATAGTAGCCACTGAATGATAAACCATAAAGAGTTCATTTAACACTGTACCTCGTTCTCTTGCAGGTTCAAGTCTGTGCATTGTCTGCTTCATCCAGACACGCCGTGGTGTCCTCCTCAGGTTGCCTATTAGGGTGACCAGCTCCTCTCTTGTATCCTCGTCTCAGCTGTGCCTCGGTATCTGAAAGGCACCTGGGACCAGTGTGGTATCGGCCTATGTGGCTGCTGTGTTTTGCTGCAGTGGAACATGGTCTCTCATGTTTTTTTTTACTGGGCTGCTGTGCGGCCCGCCTTTGAACGCTTCCTTCCTGCCTGGTGCGTGAGCTTCCTGCATGAGCCCCAGACATTGGGGCCCCAGGTCTCTTCAGGAAAAAAAAAGCTGTTAGCACCATGCTTCGCAGGCAATCAGCTGTGCTTTACATCCATTATATTGCTTGTATCGATTTGCAATTCTCATAGAATGTGTGTTTATAACTTGTCCAAGCCAATTTTGCCAGCTTTACATGCTTAGTTTGTATGATTTATTTTTTTCTTTGCCCCTTTTTCCAAAATGCAATTCAGGAATCTTCCCTCATGTCTGACTTGTTGGACTCGAAAGAGGGATTTATTTAAATATGGGTGCTTTTGTCATTTCTTTTAGTCTTTTTAAAGACTCCGGACAAAATAACAATATGAAGTTTAATTCCGTTGTTAATATCATTTACAGTTCTGGTGTCGTAGTATTATTTTTTCGCTTTTATGTAAGATAAGAAGGGGATTGTAATTTAAGAATGGTTTGTGCTGGCAGTAGGCAATGTTCCCAGTATGCCATCAGGTTATTTGAATCTGTGGTATTTTGGGATGAAGCACTTTTCTTTCTCCCTTACTGTTTAAAAAATTATGATGACATGATTCAAAGCTGCATGATGCAAAATAAGCCCCCTTGAGCCTTTAGATTTTATTATATTTAATGCCATTTCTTGCATTCAAACAATCTTGGCATATAGTTTGTTGAGATTTCGATATGATATCTCATTTTGTTAGCTTTGCTCTGAGATATATTTAATGGAAAGTTGCACAGCGTGATTTGATTTAACTGCTTGCTGCTCGTGTGAAGTGACTCTTGCAAATGTTTACATGTTCTACATGAGTAGAACTGGCAGCATTGTCTTAGTCAAGCACTGCTCAATAGATGCACATTAATTACTTTTATTACTTGGCAACTTTGATTTATATGATGGCCACTGTTGCCTATATTTCCTCAACCCGATTGTCTGCCTTAAAGCTTGCAGGAGTTATCACTTCACATGACCATCAACAGTCTCCCTTAAGCAGAGGATTTCTCTCTGTGGAAATAACCCACATTGGGTGTGCTGTATCTTTTATAAAACAGTAATTATTTACTGTGCTATGTTAAAATGATTGTATTTGTACATTATTGTTTAGATAGTATATGCTTTTGTTTCACCTGTGGATCAGAGATGGCTCTGATGACTTGTTTTTTTTTTTGTATTTCTTGGAATAATGGCTGTATCTTATACTCCAGTATCTGGACTCTAATTGATCAAATGCCTGTCTCAGGGATCACTGTCCTGACAATGTTGCCACAGGTGCCACTGTGGTAACTGTGCATTTAGCTTTCGAAATAAAACAGCATACTCGCTGAGAAACTTTACATGTCTCCTTATTTTTTTGACTGGGGTGTGCTTATACCTCTCCACATTCAGTTCATGTAAGATTAGAACTTTATCATTGTGCAGAGTGCCATAACAATGCCTGTAAAATGCAGTTTAAGAAATGTAATAACAGTATTATTTACAGATAAGTACAGCTTAAGTACAGCTTAAATAATGCTTTATCTTCCAGTATATTCTGTGCAGTATTTTTGACTGGTGAATAATATACACAAATGATGAAATAAGCACAGTTAATTAAACGTTAAAAGGAATGGACAGATCTGAAATGGATAATTAACATACCGTACTCACGTTGGTTGCATATAGAATAAAAATAATAGTGTTTCGTACAACATGCAAGGTTCAGTCTATACAAGTAAAAGCTGTGCAAAGTGAGTGAAGAGGCTTCTATAAAAATATAGTACAATGCAGGACTGACTAAAGAAACCACTCTAAAAATGCAAAAGTCTATGGGCCATGGGTCTATGGGTCATTATATCCTTGTTGGATAAAAAAAAGAAAAACAACTAGGTGGCTGCAAATTTTGAAAGTAACCCAAAGTGTGCTGACTCCACTAATGTAGTGCAATTAAAAGGTACATTTCCTTACTCAGTTTATTATCATAAACTAGATTCTAAAAGGCCTTTAGAGAGGAGAATGTTATATTCACATAGACATAAAAAATGAAATATTAAAGCATGTGTGTACAGATTTTCATCTATATGTTCATCTTGGCCAGTTTGGTCTAGTTTTCGCCTGCTTCCACAAAAGTGTGAAAAAACGTCCCAACCTTAGCACAGATAAAATCATCAAACTGAGCCAAAGACTCCTTCAACACATATCAGAGATTCATATCTTGTGAGAACTTTATTTTCACAAGAAGCATCTCGATCTTTCTTTTACCACAGCTTCAGCTGCCATTAATGGGGTCATATTTTGATATGGCTGCCTTGATAGCATCTTTAATTTCACAGTAATTTCTCCAGATCAAAGAGATTTGGTTTCTGACTTAACAGCATTTTATGAAGACATATCTATGCTTGCTTTAAAGCTGTAATGGAGTTTGTGTTTTTAAGCAGCTCCCAGATTTCCCAAGAGCGCTCCAGCAGTGTGGGAGATTCCTGCAGTCTTCTGCATTACAGACAGCAGACTTGCATAAAAGCAGCCGCATTATCAGAATGTCTTCGGGCAGCCAAAATCATATTTCACATGGCCTAAGTGCAAAGATCTAAAAGCATCTCTGTGTCAAATGTGGCTGCGAGTGGGGAGGGCATATGTTAGCAGCCATGTCTGCTGGTGGAGGAACATCAGACATGCTGGTGGTTTGTCTTCACCCACAACATGGAGACAGACCAGAGAAGAAAATATGGTTTGAAATGTCTTTCTTCGGCAGTTTATTTTGCATGGTGATGGCTTCAAAATTTGTGGCTTGAGGCTGATCTGAGAGGTTTAGCACCTCTGAAGTAGCTCTTGGGTGAGTAAAAAGAGATAATCTCTTTAGGCCTGGACACAGAGATAGCATCCTTGTGAATTTACTGCAGAGAACAAACCACACCCTGAGCCACACCCTCACAAAAAACACACACGTACTTTTTATACAGTGTCAGGATGTGGGGTTGTAAAAATTAAATTGTTCAATAACAAGCCATGTTTGCAATGACCATTGAGTTTATATACATGCATGAGTTCCTTGAAAAGCCAATGGAGGCACTGTGATGCTCCACTATTTCAATCTGTTTTCTGTTTCTTAACACACTAATTTAAGTAGCACAAACTGCACACACAGTAAGTTCAAAACAGGTTTAAACTTATGGTTACTGAATATCCCAAAAACTCCAGAACTCATGTTCATGTTCAGTACAGCGGGGTTTTTTTTTAACATTAGGGGTTTTCTAACCCATAACCTCTGCACCAGGCTAAATCATATATGTTGTTCTTTGACTTTTTGCCTACAGTTCAGGTATTTTTGGTCACATAATTCTAAATGTAAGCATTGTATCACATTAAATGCCACTAAATCTCTCTAAATACCTAAGCCTATCTATGATTTAGATTCCCATTACAGGTCAATATTATATTAGGTGACCCTGATGTTTTTTGTGGCTACTTCAACCTTCCACACCCAGAACTAGCATAAAGTAAAGCTTGGGATATTCCAATAAGTTCCTAAAGCCTTCATGCTTAAACTACACAATGAATTGCTTAGCAGCTTTTAACATAAATTATGTTTCCATATTTATCTATGAAAAGTTGGTTGGTGTAGCAGGGAATACATCTGCATTTTATGGGGGGCTTGATCCAACCTCGCCAAGCACACCATATTACACTAATAAATGACTTTTGGAAAGTCTCTGGAGTAGGTTGCTCTGGACATCAGCATCTGCCACACACTGTATCTAGCAGTAATGTTTACACACACACACACTGAGTTTAATACTACTTTAAGCTTAAACACCAACACCTGAAGGTTGTAAGACATGCCATTCATTTTCGTGTGAGTTTTCAGTGAATGCAGTAAATATTCAATGAAGAGTAAATTAGCTTTATAATGTATATTTGATGTATGATATGTATATTTTGCGATATTCTTTCATGCAGTACATGCATTTGTTGCTATGTTACACATTACTGTTGGTTATTTTATGTTAGAAAAATGTTAACAGGAAGCATCCACAGAAGTCCAAAGCAACATTCTCTAGTCGGCTTCAAGACCCCATATAATCTGGCTGTAAGCATTAATGAAAATTTCAAGAACCACTGCTACCACACCCTGTAATGAGCAATGTTTCAAACCACATATTTTGTATGTTGAGCTCTTTGTTGACATTATAAAGTCTTGTTCACATAGACTTTTTGTACCAATCACTAAACTCTTGTCATTGATTTTAGTGAAACGAAGCACAGACAGACGAAAGACAACATGTGCAGAGCATGAAAATTATGCTCTGTTGTCTGTTGATTGACAGTGTTGAACTTTTGACTATGAACAAAATGGAAAAGGTGGCGTGGGTGGTGGTCTAGTGGTAGGGTACTTGCCTCTGGATCAAGAGGTCCCCGGTTCGAATCCCACCTCTAGCACTACCACCACTGCGTTCTGAGCAAGACCCTTAACCCTGGTTTGCTCCAGGGGGACTGTCCCTGTAATTAGGACAGGTAAGTTGCTCTGGATAAGAGTGTCTGCTAAATGCCGTAAATGTAAAAGGAAATAATACTTTCTGTCAATTTCCAGAGCTATTCCTTTATTTAAAAAAGACTAAGCCTATTCTGGCAATGAAAAATCCTCGTTGTTGTAGCTTACTCATGTAACATAAACCATATCATATTAGATAATCATATCCATAATGCCACTAATCTGCAGGTCAATGTAAATCACTGGCATGGTTGATTTGACTTTGGTTAGCCAAAGAGCTGACATAGGTATTGATAATCCTGATAACCTGTCTTCTGCAAACAGTAAAAGCACAGAACAGATGGCAATAAAGTCACTCTTTCATGTGTTCATAGTGTCATTGGGGAAGAAATGTTAACAGGTTCTTGTTTAGACACTCCTAACTTAGTGTTCCCTTCAATCTGAATATTCTTTACCACTATAGCAAGATGTCAACACAGCCAATGCCGCAGTTCTAATGGATTTTCTAATGAAAGTTTTGCCAGAGCCAATTTTTGGGGAGCCTGGCCAATTCCTGTTGTCCCCATTGAATAAAGGAAAGGCCAAAACTTTGGCTTTTTGGTTAGCAAGGTGATAATCTTCTGGTTACAGAATTCTAACTGGCTGTAGAGCCGAGTAACAAATCTTTTTTTTCATGCTCAGTAAATCTCATGGATTTTCACATAACTTTTTATTTTTTATTTGATATACTGTATTGAAATACTTCACTTTTCTGTCTTAGGAAAGCAAGTAAAGAAGTGCATCTGCCTTTATAAAAGTAATTGTCATTTACACTTACAATTTTACACAAAAGGCCCACAATTAACATATCTAGCTTGTTCTGATGGAAATTCCAAATATTATCATTCTGATAATAGTATTTATTCTGATTGTTTGGCAGACTGAGGAACTTCACTTTTAGAAAGTTAGCAGGAGGTAAACAATGTTGAATATTTCATAAATTCATTATCTCAGGTGTTTATTCTAACGCCGGCAGGAACTGGAACATATCCCAGCTCACATTGACCAAAAGGCTGAGAACAACTGTTTACAGTCCATCAAAGAGTTGAATCTTTTAGTGTACATTTTTATTCTTTTCTGTATTGAGGAAACAAAACGATTAATTGGTATCAAATCCAATAGACATTTAGAAATGAAAAATCTGTACAAAACTGTCCCACAAACCTACCCATTTTGGATCGTCTAATGTCTGGTAAAATCTGGAATACATTATCAAGTGGTCCGTATGTAAACTGAATGTGATTTCACAAAATGTACCTCCAATGTGATAAGTAACCTCATCAAAAGATCCAAAATAAAAAGCATCAAAAAAACAAGCTTTGTCAAATGTGAAAGTTCTTGGTGCTTTGTCAGCTCTTATCCATGGATTAGGTAGCCAAACGTTCATGTGACACAAATTCAACGTGCAGCATTGGTAACATCAAACACAAAATTGCATCACAGTCATCCAAACAAGCAATGCACGTATATTAAATCTTTACAAAACAGGACAACTGTTTGGTCCTGATAATGTAGGTTCACTTGTCTTACTCCAGTTTTCCAAAGAAAGAAGTTTTTCTACTGAAAAACACAGACGCATAACACGTCCTGTCACACAAATGTAAGCGTGAGCATTACTGCTAATGAGACCATTTTTTTTTGCCAAGACTGAGGGAGCAGGCTGGCCTCCTCTTATCTGTGGATATTATGGATACACCCATAGAAGTCTTGTTCTCCTGGGGTGCTCAGATTGGTTGTGCCACCCACTTGCAGTAACTGCATGGTAAAACCGGCAGCACTGAGAATGGCTTTTAGGGAACATAGTTTGTTTCCGTTCTCATCCACGCTTTCAAATCTTGTCTGTAATTAGGGCCTCAAAGTCTGTTTTGACTGCTTCTGCAATGATGCGTGAAACAGGCGGACCACACAATGCCTCGGCTCCGGCCGACTGGGACAGAGATAGAGATGGATCAATTGTCCAGTCTTTTATTCCACCTTACAAAAGTCTCACACACACCCAAAATGACTCCAGTCATGCAGAGGAAAAATGAAGATTTCTTTATACTTTGCTTAATTGCTTAATCCCATAACCTTCCTAGTGCATTTATCAATCTTGAGACTTATTATCCAGTAACTCCTTTAAAACATATGTAAGTTACATAGTTATGAGGAGCAGATATTGTTAAGAGGTAACTGGGTTACTTCAGTATTTACACATCTTTTGGACTATGCAAGCAATGGCAAATAGCTGAACATTTTAATTGAGCAGGAGGTTTAAAAATAATTGGTTTCATATGTTTAGAAGCTCTGCATTTTTTGGAAAGAGGATGTTTGCTTTCATTCTGACTCAGAACACCTTTTCTGTCTGGAAACTTTTGAATTCCCGCTATACCTCATCACGAAAATGGACTATTTCTCGTTGTAAGGACAACAAACCATACTTTCAATGACACATTATGGTAAATTACTGTCCATAATTACTCTGCATTACTGTATGGTAAATTACAACTGTTCTCCAATAAAAGCAAAAAGAAAAGGAAAAGGAAAGACAAAACAACTGTGAATTTAAGATCACAAAGTGAGATCTACTGAAATCTAATCAGTGATGAGTTTCACAGCCACATTATAGTAATCTGTAACTTATGATAAGATCAATTTCCTGATAAACATGAGCAGCTTTTGATTCCGAAACTCTTCATCTCCAACCGCCTCAATTTCCCCAACTACTTGTGTCGAACATGCTTAAAGTGCAATTTTTGTAATGATAGGTCTTAAGGGCTCCATGTCGCCTCTACATGGCAATGGAGTTTCTTGAAACTTTTTGTTGCAATCTGTTGTAACAGCTTGTAACAACACAAATATGACCTATTTTGAATGAGTGACAAAATGCTATGCTCTTACTATACTATGAGACAACTTTGAGCGTTCAGTTATTAGGAAATCTAAAATACCACTGTGTGATGCAGGAAGATCCAAAAATTAAATGCTACCATTTATGCCCTAAATAAAGCCACAGCCTGCACATTATGTTGCAGTGTAAGACTTTCAGCACCTACATGGAAAAGAATGTGGAACAATTGAGTTTGCATTCATTTATAAGAGTGAGGAATGTCTGAACTCTGAAGCCGCCAGTGGGTCTATCAGTATTGTGGGGTTAATTCTACTAAAAGCTGTGGATCAGAGAGAAGCAAGTGACAAGCACCCTGTCTCCACCTCTCTGCAGGACCAGAGGGTCTGTGTGGCTGCTTTGGTTCCCAGCGCTAGAGAACCCCTCCAAGCATTTCAGCTTCAGGTCTGGCCTATAATCCCCCTCAACATGTGCTCAGAGGCACTGAATGAGCTCTTCCTAATCCAAATGTCCGATAACCCCCCGCTTGAGTGCCTTTACTGTCCAAGCCAAATGCCTGTCTCTGAAGACTGCTAGAGAGTGTTATCATCCTCTTATAACCGCCTGTTGACAGATGTCTCCTGGGTGTCCTGAGAATTGAGTGTTTGCATTCAGCAGATCATGTGTTAATGACTAAAGCTTATTTCCCCTTTGCATGCACAGCCTCTGCTTATCCTGACCTCATAATGTGTCAGAGCTATGATCAGTGTCTTGTAAAGGTTTTGTCATTCTCAACAAAGTTGCTATATTTAGTGGCACTATCATTTGTAAATGATTCCTATTACATCTGTTTACAAATAATGAAATAACTCCATAATTTACAAAAGGATGGCTCCTGCTTTCAAAGTGTATATCCAAATAATGATCTAATTGATTATCTAATATGATATGAACCATATTCCCAACATTCTAGAAAATTCAGGGATGGAGCCATCATCCTGTTGTTTGAAAATCCCCACTTGTAACTTAGAATTAGGTTCACAAATTTGCATAAACCATTAAAATGTTTGTTATTGGAGGCAACGACCTGTTCTCTTTGAGACTCAACTGCAAATATTCTCTTCTACTTTCAGAGAAATACATGACATTCACATCAGCAGTGGTGACTCAGACTTAAAGAAGAAGGCTCTGAAACCACACTGATGAGAAAAATAAAGAGGAAACATGGCTAATTTTGGGCTTGGGCAGTTGCGGTTCTGTAGACTGATTTCCTGTTAGTTACTCATTGCTAATAATGAGAGTTGCTAACTTTGGTCATTTGGATGATGCATTAACCTAAACAGGTTTGCCACTGTTTATGTGAGGACAGACATATACCCTCACTGTACAATATTTTAAAAAGCATTGTAAAGATATCTGAGGCCAGTCTGAGGAACATTCTTAATAGCTAATATCTCTCCCCACACTGATAGTAATTATACACTACCACACTACTGCTACAACATTTAAGCCACTGAAAGATAAAGTGAAAAACATTGATTTTTTTTTTTTACAATAACACTTGCCAAGAGGAGGCATTTTAGGGCAGTAAAGGAACTTTCAGTTGTCGATTTTAACATCTTGAAAGCAGGAAAAATGGCCAAGACAAGAATTTGAGTCTTGACAAGTACCAAATTGTGATGGCTAGACAGCTATTTCAGAGCAGCTCCAAAAAGGCCATGTTTTGTGGGGTATTCCTGGTAGGCAGAAGTTAGTACCTACCAAAAGTGGTCCAAGGAAGGACAGAAAAGGTAACAGGGTCGCCACAATCTAAGGCTCATTAAGGGTTTTGAGAAATTAAAAAAATTCGGCTGGATCGGCTGTTTGACCCGATCCCACAGAGGAGCTAATATGGCCCAATTACTTAAAAAGCTAATGCTGTCAGTAATAAAAACATCAGAACATACTGTGCCTTGCTGTGTTGAGCAGCATTGCCAGAGACCAGTCAGAGCGCCCATGCTAACCCTGTCTACCACTTTACATCACGTGTCATTGACTGTTCAGTGACTATGCATTACTTACCTGAGGAAGAAATGGTACCAAATGCACTATTAAGAAGGCATGTCTAGGCAAGGCAGTAGACAATGTTCTTCTAGGAAACCTTGTATCCTGAGATTTATGTGAGTGTAACCTTTTATAACCTCTTCATGACAGTCGTGTTTTCTAATGGAAGTTACCCTTTTCAGCAGCACAATGCTCCCAG
Source organism: Hepsetus odoe (assembly GCA_017165825.1). Taxonomy (NCBI): domain Eukaryota; kingdom Metazoa; phylum Chordata; class Actinopteri; order Characiformes; family Hepsetidae; genus Hepsetus; species Hepsetus odoe. The sequence goes on from CM029368.1 coordinate 15,138,883, forward strand.
ACAAACTGCAAAAACTGTTCTGGAATGAGATCCAAACTCTCCAGAACTTCATCCAATCAAGCATAGTAGCCCAATACATGGAGCCCTCGCTTCACAACCTACAGGACTTGAAGTATTTGCTGCTAATGTCTTAATGCAAGATACAACAGCACAACTTCTTGTCCATCCCTTGACAGGTCAGACCTGACACAGGAGTGACCTACACAATATTAGGCAATGGGTTTTGAGGTTTTGGCAAATCGGTGTACAGCAGCTGTGGTAACAAAACCTCCTATCTGTAGTGGTGTTTCACAGAAAAAAGGAAGTTCTTAACTTGAAATGGAAGTTAATAATAATGATAATAATGCGATTTATATTGATCCATTAATCAGTAAATGCTAACATGATGTATAGGACAGCTGTAAAAGAAATAAAGGACATCATGTTTTAAAATAGATACTGACTGCTATTTGCTATTTTGACCTCACTTTCTTCTGACAGATGTGGTTGCTGATGTCACTGCAGTTGGTGACAAAGATAACAACGTCAAGTTAAATGAAATGAAGAGAACCGGCCAGCTGTATGTGTATTCCTAAAACTCAAAGACCAAGACCCCCAATATACTAGTGAAACTGCAGGCATATGAGTCAATGTGCATTATGTTTGCACTACACTTTCATGCCAGACTAATGAGTGCTGGCATGCGCATGTGTTTGAAGGATAGCTGCGTGATGTCGTTTGACTGAGATGCAAAACAGGATGCAAATAAGCAAAGAATCCGCTATAATAAAAACTTTTTTTTTACTTTTTCAGTGTAAAGTAGCCTGGCATATCTAATTACTAACAATTGAAGAAGAATGTGAATGTCAGGCAGCTTTTACATGTATCAACAAACTTTCAGTTGGGCACAGTGTCATGCAAATTTCAGTTTATGCACATATCAGCAAGACTGAAATACAAAGACAAAGAAATGAAAAATGTTCTTAGTGAATGAACAATGAAAGCGTATCTATGATACAAAATCCCTGGGCAAAAAGAGCTAACCCCTTAAACTCCAGGCTTATCATTCCATAGATCTAAGGTTTGCTCTACAATGACAATAGAGCGAATTATTCAGCGAAACTAAAGAACTATTGCTTCTGGGATTGTTTGACCAGTGAGGACTGGTTAAACAATTATATTGCATTGTAAAGGAACCGAGGTGCAATTATTATTATTTTCAGTTATCAGAGGTAGCCTGGCTAAATTTTAATAGCCCTGATTTACATGCCTGCATTAATCAACAAGTATCACCCCATGTCAGTGTCAGTGAGGTACCGGCTCAGCAAATTATTGTATTTATTGTTATTATAGGCGACTCACTGATAATGGTATTGCAGTTACCAAAAATCTCAATTTTATCTCAAGAAAAATGTCTTTTCCAATAGACTGTCAGTAGCTAAACATGGCATAAGTTCATTTTACATATCTGATGGAGAATCGTAGATTGTTTATTGCATAAAGCAAACAAAACACACTCAGTCTTTCTCTGTCTTTATAGAGGAGATCGAGTAATTTGGTATTTGAACACACTGTGGCTTTAAGTGTGGCACATTTTGCATTTTGCTTCTTCTGTTCCTCTTTCTTGTGGATTGAGGGGGTTTTGTGGAGCCGTGTGGTGAGTTAATGTGAACTTGTATCTTGTTAAGGTCCCCTTTTTCATTTAGATTGTGTGTTAAAGGAGTATGGAGTCATCAATCTAACAGTGCAAAGAACACTGGCAACAAAAGAGGGTAGAAAAGGGACCACTCCCCAGAATCGTTTGAAAGGAAAGGGGGCATGAGGTGAAATGTTAAAAAGAATGTGTGTGTGTGTGTGTGTGTATGTCATTAAAAGAGTGTTTGTAATGACTTGGTAGAGAGTAACAGAGAAATGGACACTTTCCCCCACACACTTCTGCAAAAACAAAACAAAAAGGAGTTGTGATGGTGGTGGTCTAGTGTAGGATACTCGCCTAGAGGTCACAGGTTCAAGTCCCACCTCCTGCACTTCCACCACCATGGGCTTCCTGAGCAAAACCTTAACCTCAAATTGCTTCAGGGGGACTGTCCCTGTCAGAGGAAATGGAAGTTGCTGAATCAGTGCAACTATTTTGGTTGGCCTAGTGGTAGGGTACTCGTCTACAGACATTTACATTTACGGAATTTAGCAGACGCTCTTATCCAGAGCGACTTCCATGTCCTAATTACAGGGACAGTCCCCCTGGAGCAGGGTTAAGGGTCTTGCTCAGGGACCCAGTGGTGATAGTACCTCTTGAGCCATAGGTCCATAGGCAAGTATCCTACCTCTAGGCTACCACCACCACTCAGACCAAGAGGTCTCAGGTTCGAATCCCACCTCCAGCACTACCATCATGGGTTCCTGAGCAAATCCCTTAATCACAATTTGCACCAGGGGGACCGTCCCTGTAGTTAAAATGTAAGTTGCTCTGGAAAAGAGTGTCAGCTAAATGCTGTAAATGTAAAAAAAAAAAAAAAAAAAGAGGGTGAGTAGGTGTACAATTCTGAAGGGACTACTGTGTTCAAAAGAGGTGTTAACCTGTAAAGTACACACACACACACACACACATACCTGCCCTCCTCTATTGACAACATACACAAAACTGCCAGCAGCTGATGTCAAAAAAGAAAAGAGTATTTTCTGGAGACAGTAACCAGTAAAGGTGAAGGTTCACACTCTGCCCCCTTTCCCTGTTCTCTTACTTACACAAATGGACTGTTCCCAGCAGAAGAAAAATGACAGCTGCCAAGAAAACCCCAAAGAATCCCCCAAATGGCTGATTCCCTTTCAGAATGGATTGTGGCTTCTGATATTTCCAGGATACGTATGATCAGTTTGATAACAATCTCCAGTTCATCATCAGTTCTCTGAATCATCACCGCTCTTGAAGGCTTCCTATAAGCATCCTTATGCTTGTTATATATAAAACATATATAAAACTCCAGAAACATTAGGGGAACTTGGTTGGCAGATAATATATAAACTTCATGCACATTATCAAAAGCAGACACATACAGTATGAATGGAAAGGGAGCGTTAGTTGCCAGAGAGAAATGGGTTTGTTCCTTTTTTGTGATCAAAAGACGGCATCCATTTGCATTCATCATCAAGTTAAGCTCTGGGTATGAACATATATGTAAACAGAAATCCCAGCTTGATTTTCAAGATGTAGCTTCAAAAATTAAAAAGGTTTGTTTATAGTAATTCGGCCCTCCCGTTAGTCACTGAGCAAATCAAGCATTTTGTTAGCTGGACAGGTTTTATAGGCAATGAAGACAAAGCAAAGGATTTATCTAGATTCTGAACCTGATACAGTGAAGAGAGTTAACCATTCAGGGACTTTTGGTTTTAATTTAATATACTATGCTTCCAGTGCTTAATATATTACGTTATTCACACACTGTCCTTTGATGCTGGTGTGTACTTCTAATTAATAAACTTATAGGGCAACACATGTAAAGGTCAATCTGATAGGATAGGAGTAGGATTGGAATAGGATATTGTCATTTTTTTTCATACAAAACTGAAAAAGCATGGTTTTTAAATGTTTGATGGGTGCTCAGGAATGTGCTTTATGTGCTCAGGAAGGGCAGAAAATCAGTTTTTTCTGTACTTATTTTTATCTCAGTGTATCAGGTTCCGAATCCAAATGGCTGGCATCCTGTTAACCAGACTGGAATCACATCATACAATTTAAATAAGCGCACCCATGTCATTAAGTAATGAATGTAAGGAATACAGTGATGAAATCTGAGATTGTGGTGGCTGAGGTTGTTAAAAATGACGTTTTAAATCACTTGAAAAAGATGTATCATTTGATACAAAGTTTGAAAATTGCTGCTTCGGAGGATGAAGGCATTGCTTAAGTGCTGTGTTCTAGCTTGAGTCTAACTCCTGGGCCTAGCCAGAATCACACAGGCCTACTCTGTGCACTCACTGTTTTTTATAAGCGCCTCAAATTACTGAATAAAGAAGCTCTTTTTTTCCCCCACCGAAGTTAAAACATCCCTCAGAAAACTTAAGTGGACTTCTGGATTAGGCTAATGTTGACTGGTTGATTCACTTGATCATCGACTTTAACATGTCATTTTTTCCCCTTATGATCAAAAGAGAAGGCAGAATATACAACAGACATACAGCAAACTAATTTATTAAAGTCCCAGAGCCAGAGTTTAGATATGTTCTTTGAAAGCTTAAATGCCTGCAGGCTGGAATCACTGTTGTGAAGAACTTGACAAAATTGGATGCGGTGCATAATTAAGTTACATTCAGAATTTCAATGGCCACATTTTAGTCTGTGCCATAGTTTCAAATGTAGATAAAATATCCACCAACAAAGACCTTTTCATACAGAGATAATCACTACAAACTAAATACGGAATGTTCATTCTGGATAGAACTCATAATCAATAGTACAACAAAAAGACTCTTCTGAATGCTGGCTGAGCTGCAGAAAATACGACGAGCGCTTCCACAGTACAATGTGTCAAGGCGAGATAAATGGCCAGCGTGAAGGCCCATTTTGTGCTCCTCCTCAATTTATGCTTGTGGGCGATCTTTGTTTTCCCTGAAGTCTGCTGCCCCCATCACACACTCACACAAACACAAGCCATGGGGAGGCAGCAGCTGCCTGACAATCTACAGGAAACATACTACGGCGGGCCTCTGTCCTGTTTGTGACACTGACCTCTTGACTACAGTCACCCCACTGAGGTCAGCAACACAACACAGCCTTTCTCACTCTCTCTCTCCTCTCCCTGTTTGGCAGCCTCCCACTTCTTGTAGAGAACAGACCACCACAGAATAGCAGAGAACAATCTGGCTGCTTTAATAGAATTTCATGTTTTTGGTTTAGCTTATAAGATAAGGTAAGATCATATTACCTGTTCTGATCCCAAATGGGAAATGTTAAATGTTCCAGAGTAGAGGTCTGTGTTCAGACTCAGACACGCACACACACACACACACACACACACACACACACACACACACACACACACACACACACACACACACACACACACACAGATCAGCCATAACATTAAAACCACCTAACAACATTGAGTAGGACCCCTTTATGCTTCTAAAACCTGTCAAATTACAAATCCACATGATCTAGAAGGTGTGTTGTAATATCTGTTACCAAGACATTAGCAGCACATTTTTTTTTAGCTCATTATGTTTAGATTTTAACGGTGCTACTAATGGTCAAGATGACATTCAGATGAATGCCACGACATAGTCTGCAAACAGAACACTGCCCAGAGAATCCCCACTGAGTTGCCTTCTTACTTTAGTGTCTGCTGTTCCCAAGGTAATTGACACACTCTCACACAGCCATCTGCTTCCACCAAGCCACTCTCTTCCATTGCTTAATGGGTCAATTCTGATGCTCCACGTACCCCTTGTAGGCAGTGGACAAGGTCAGCATGGGCACTTAGACTGATCTGCGGCTTCACAAACCTGCACAAAACCTATACACATTGTTCTGGCAATTTTCAATCATTTGTGCTACAGCAGCTCTTCTGTGGATCTGAACCAGACAGACCTGCCTTCACTCTCCAAGCGCATTTGTTTATCTTGGATGCCAATGACCCGATCATCACTTGGTCTTCTTTTTTTTCTAAATAAAAAATCTCTTGGTCATGCATTTTTGCATTTCCCATACTTTTAAAATGGGACTATGGCACTCTGAGCTTTCCACACTCAAAATACTTTTTCCATGTTATGTTTTTTTGTTTTTTTCAACATTATAAATGAATTTTCCATGAGTAAATATTGACACCTAGTGGTGAGAGGAATCGCTTCATGAACACTATTAGCTATATTTCTTTTTGTCACCTATACTAGGTTATAAATATAGTTTGATGGTTCATCCGTTATCTTTTACTATAATGGTAATAATATCTTTTACACTCATTGACAAGACAACCATGCTTCCAAGTGCTATAGACCATAACCTTTCAGTTCTTGTTTACTTTATCATGCAGCTCTGTTGTGTTTATTGCAGACCAGAGTCAAATAAATGAGCTGGGTGGTTACAAATTAGGCCTTAATCCACAGAGTAAAGTTTGGCGTAACTATTCCACAAAAAAATAGTAAACACTAAAAGGGGGAAATTTAAATTTTAATTGTTTTTAAATGTACAAAATTCTACAATGTATAGAAACATCTGGATTATTTCAGTTGAAATATGGTATCTGCGACAGTGTATGAAGTAGATAGAAATAGAGGGTAATAAAGTCATGATAAAGAGTTTAAAAAAAAGGGAAAGTGATGCAAAGTTATGTTCTAGATTTTAATTACCTTTAATGAGCTGAGCTGCGGGGCAGCGGTGGCCTAGTGGTTAGGGGCATTAGCCACATGATCGGAGGATCGGGGGTTCAAACCCCTTCCCAATAGGTTGCTCTGAGGTACCCTTGAGCAAGGTGCCGTCCCCGTCCCGCTCCTCCCTGCGATGGGCTGGCGACCTGTCCAGGGTGTGTCCCCCGTCCTCGCCCTGTGTGCGCTGGGTTGGACACCAGCACTCCCCTGCAACCCTGTTTGGGACAAGTGGCAGAAGATGGATGGATGGATGGATGGATGGATTTGAGCTGCTATATTTGAACTCTTACATGACAAGCGTACCTAAAGGCTTCTAGTGTTCTAGTGTAGAATTCTCATGAACATATGCCTCGCTGGGCCCAATTTTTCAAAAACTAATATCTGCCAAAAAAGCTTTTACACCTAGTGCCGTAAAGACAGCTCTCTGTTCTACGTACCCAGCTCAACACTCATGAGGTCAGAGTGGGCTGCTGGCCCAAAGATTGCCAAGACTCATTTAAGTCACCTCAAATCTAAATGGACGTTTAACTGTTAGTTTGTCATTACATTAAGCATGGTTCATTTTCACGTTTCAAATGATTCCAAAATCTAACATCAAAACGTTTTCGTTTTTATTACATCACCATGCAAGAGAAGAATATTAACCAATAATATCATTCCTACTCCACCAACCCCTTCCTGGAAACTATGGGTCAATTGAAAATATTTAAAGATACAAAAAGAAAATTGTGTGAAAATTGTGCAATTTGGTTTTGCATTCTTGCTGACTTTAAGGTCACTCCTGTTCTTTAAATTTTAATTGTTACTTATCCCATTTATGTACAGATTGATTATAAGCAAACTATTTCAACTAAGAAACACTGGGACCTGAACGATCATAAACTTTTGGAAGAATGAATGGAAGAGTATATACTGGACCACAGTGCCTTCTCAATAAACATCATAGTCATTAAATACATTTGTAAGTGCAGAAGGAAGCAAGCAAGTAGAAATTATACATTTTAAATTCTTCTTCTTTCTGTTGCTCCCTTTAAGGGTTGAACAACGGATCAGCCATCATCATTTCTTCTTGTCCTCTGCATGTCCTCTCTCACCACATCCATCAACCTCCTCTTTGGCCTTCCCCCTTTCTTCTTTCCTGGCAGCTCCATCCTCGTCTCTGCTTTAGACATGTCCAAGCCAACGTGACCAAACCAACTTTGTCTCCAAAACGTACCAACTGAGCTGTCCCCCTAATATATCATTTCTAATCCCATCCATCCTTGCCATCCTTTTCCTCAGCATCACAAATCACTCATTCCAACCTGCCTGAACTCTCTTCTTCATCTTTCTTCCACTCTCGCCATTACTCTGAACTTTTGATCTCAAGTATTTAAATGGCTCCACCTTGAGGTCTGCAAGATCCTTAAAACAGATCTCACCACTGTCACACTCTTACATATCCTGAACTACTCTGACATACTTCCCTGTAACACCGGACTTCCTCATACAGAACCAATCCCAGGCACCCTGTCATATTTTTCTCCGTCTTTCTCCAAGTCCACAAAGGCACAATGCAACTCCTTCTGACCTTCTCTGTACTTCTCCATCAACACCCTCAGAGCAAACATTGCATCTGTAGTGCTGTTTCTCGGCATAAAACCACACTGCTGTTCACTGATCCTCACCTCTTTTCTTAACCTCGCTTCCACTACTCTTTCCCATAACTTCATGCTGTGGCTGATCAACTTTATCCCTCTTTAGTTACTACAGCTCTGTGCATCACCCTTATGCTTGAAAATCGGTACCAGTACACTTCTCCACATGACCTCCACTCCAAAGGCATCCTCTCACTTTCCAAGATTGTGTTAAATGATCTGGGCAGAAACTCAACAGCCAGCTCTCATAAACTCTTCTCTGGACCAACAGCCTTTCCATTCTTCATCTTCTTCATCGCTGCCCTTACTTCCATCTTGCTTATTCACTGCACTTCCTGGTTCCCTAGCCTCACATCATCCAATCTTTTCTTTCTCTCATTCTCTTCTGGAGCAGGGCAGCGGTGGTCTAGTGCTTAGGGAGTTGCCCCTGCATTGGAAGATTGTGGGTTCGATTCCCTCACCAATAGGTTACCCTGAGGTACCCTTGAGCAAGGTACTGTCCCCATTGCTGCTTCCCAGGCGCTTTCAATAGCTGCATGATGTTTGCATGGGTTAAATGCAGAGGTCCAATTTTGTTGTGGTGTGCTGTGACCTCGCAATGACAAGGGTTGTCACTTTCACTTTCTTTCTTTCATTGATCCCTCAAAGTACTCTTCAACCTTCTCTCCTGCTCACTTGTATGTCTCCATTTCTATTCTTTATCTTTCCCAGCTCTCTCTCTCTCTGTCCAGCTAATTAATATAAGTTGTCTTCTCTCTCCTTACTGCAAACCCTTTATCTTTAGCCTTCACCACTGCTTTCTTTACCTTGCACTTCATCTCTCTAACTATCTAACTTCTTAGCCTGCCTCTACCTCTGTATTCACTCCTGAACTTCTGGGATCCACCACTTACCCTCCTTCTTCCTTCCAGATGTCATATCCAGTACCTTTCTAGTGGTTTCCTGTACCACCTTTGCAGTAGTTGTAATTGCCCAGCAATCTGGTAACTCTTTGCTACCTCCTGGAGCCCATGTTAACTCCTGCCTGAATTCCATCTTGCAGTTTTCCTTCTTCAGCTTCCACCACTTTCCCCCTATCCTTGACCTCCAAGGTCATCCTACAGACCACCATCCTGTGCTGTTTAGTTACACTCTCCCCTGTCACTACTTTTCAGTCTCCGATCTCCTTCAGACTGACCCTCCTGCAAAGAATATAATCTACCTGTGAGCATCTTCCTCCACTCTTATACATCACCCTGTGCTCCTTCCTTTTCTTAAAATAAGTATTAACTACAGCCATCAATCACCAATCTCTCTCTCCTGGGTACACTCTATATCACTTCATCTAACTAAATCTGTTTTGGGCATACAGTCCGTTGGCAAATGCACGTTGCAGCATGTCTCAATTCCAAATGGAAAAAGGACAGGAATCCTACGATAGCTGGTGTAAGTTCAGGAAGATTCAACAGCCAGGAGTGAAAATGGTTAGAAAATACCTTCACTGCTCAAGTGTGGCTGGGTCTCTTGCTTCCAGTTTATAGCAATGCCTTTGATTTTTGACTCTGGAAGAATATGTTGTTTCAGAAATGAAAATGGCAGCATGGAAAGTACAGTGGAAAAATACTGCAATGTGTTGGTCAACGTTCAGTTATAAATCTAAGTATTCTTATAGATTTATGATTATTATTAGTAGTCATCACTGTTACTAACATCCAATGCAAGATGTATATATTAACACCACATTCACTAAAATACACTCCAGTGCCTGGTGCAACTGATACAATCCAAGAATTGAATTAGATCTTGATTTTTTTTTATTTTTATTAAATCCTTTAATATATTTATTTGTATATATTTATAGCTTTTAAACCGTCTACAGAAGCAGAATATAATCAACTGCTATTACAATCCATTATAATATACCAAAGGCAGAGGTGAACCAGTGAACCAATTATGTGTACTGATGTATTTTAACACCATGAAAACCTGCATCCCCCTACTGTTATCAGACCCATGGTAGTCACAGTCAGTCAAATTGAAATATGAGCTGATCTTCACACAGCAGGTCTAGTATTGTTCACCTAGATCTAAAGAAATGAGGACAGAGCTTTACAGCCTCCCAAATTCCTATCTTCCTCTGCTCATTCTCCTTCATGCTGTTGTGCTGCCATCTAGTGATTCTGCTAAAGAGCTTGACCAAACTGGTCAGCCATTTTGCCAAGCAGAAACATAGAAAGGCTTATAGTGAAGCACATTTATATATATTAAAAAAAAATAATAAAAAAATTTTAAACCCCCAACACTCCAAAACAACTTTTTCAGATAAGACCTGTATCAGATCTCATCACTCTCTAGCAACTGGCAGGCCTTGATGTGACAAATAAGCATCAGAGTTTACAGTGTTAATAAATAAAAATAATCTTGTCTCATCCCTAAAACAAATGATGCAAAATCATGCCGCTTTCATTCACAGGCACCAAGACAAGACTCCAGAAAGGTCTAACAGAATGACACGGGAGATCAGTTAATGTACTTTAATCTGAAAACACTGAGATCAAGCTCAATAAAACCACAGGTTTAACATGTACAATATTTTAGTAAATGCAAAAAAGTAAACATAAAAAAAGAGAAAGAAAAGGAATTCTACAGTGAAGATTTATCAAAACAATTCATTGAAATACCAAACTCATTTATTCACATGAGACAAAAGTTCTTCTTTTGTGTTTTCTAATGATCATTCTAAAAATTTGCCACAGACTACAAATTGAAAAAGAAAAAAAAAAAAAAAGAAAAAAGAAAAAAATGAGATCAAGTGAGAAGTTTGCACTATGGTATTCATTGTCCTTGACAAGCCATTTTCTTCATTTTGCATTGTACTATATATGGTATATACATTGGTCTAGCAATACGATATTAACAGAGTATGCTGATGTAAAAAAAAAAAAAAAAAAAAAAAAAAAAAAAAAAATATATATATATATATATATATATATATATTGCCTCACTAACAAATGGTCATTCACATAGAAAAAGAAAAGGAGAAAAAAAAAAAAAAAAAAGTACAATTCTTAAAACGTCGGGCTCATGTTCACAGGTGAGTAGTTTGGTCGCTCAGGCTACGCAGAGCTGTGTGAATGTAAAAAAAGGCCCATTTGAAACATGTGAAACATTTAAAAAGATACAAGGAAGGTCAAAAGAATTGTGGTTTGGTTGTTGGCACAGTTGAGGAACCTCGCCTCGTTATTGATTGCAAGAAAAGCATCAATCAAGAAACCCAATGCAAGCATCAGTAGCACACGATAACACTTCACACTCCACATTGAAAGGTCACCATGCCTCAGAGAAGTAAATGGACAAAGCTCAGAGTCCAGAAAGCAACTGATGTTCAGGTAGGAGCTAATGACACAGATAACCAAGGCTGTTCTTCCCTCCAGTCTCAAGTATTCCCTTTTGCTCTTTTCCCTATTAATGTTCGGGTCCTCTCCATAGGAAGCTCACATTGGAGCTTTGACTTTGTTGTGTATGACTAGTCCCAGATTTGTCCCTACACAGCATGCAGACCTCAGTTCCTGGACAGAAGCCGTACATGGAACAGTCTGGCTTTCCGTGGCCTTTCACATGAAAGGAGATTCCCTTGAAGTGGTGTTCGGTTGGTCCACACTGTGGCACAGGAGGACGTAGGAAAAACATGACCTCCAGCAGCGCAAGATAAGTGTAGACTGATGACCAATTAATGTACAACTGGAAGAGACAATCTGCATCCAAATCTAAATGTCTAAACGTGAGTGGTTCAGAGCAGGAGACGTGTGTGTGTGTGTGTGTGTGCACGCAAGAGAGAGAGGGAGACAGGTCTGCTGAGGAGTGCGCACTTCCATGTGGCACTTTCTCCTTGGACCAGATGTCTTGTCTGAATACTACTGCCTTAGGTTCATATGTCTACAGCTTATCAAGCCTGTAAAGTGCTGATCCAAGATCAATTTCCTAATAGTCTAACAACTACTACGTGGATGAGGATCTACTGATCCGAGACCAGCACTCAAACTTATACATTAGAAATATGGACCAAGACCCTGTGCCTTCACGAGATAAAAAGCCCTGGACCTTTAGATCCTTGGTGGGAATAATATAGCGTGACTGCAAAAAGGGCCTAACTGCAGAACGAGGCCGCCTTCCTTCAACGAGTGAAGAAATTTGCACTTTTGCCGCATATTTTTCATCTGTTGGTTCACTTCACAGATGCGGGGAAAAAGAAGCATGAACAGCAAAGTCTGTGTTCAAGCTTGCTCAGCAGTTTGTCCAGTTCGTAGTTCATGTACAGCACAGACAGGTTCTCAAGTACATTGTTCATCGTTTTTTTTTTTCCTCACAAAAGTGGTGACATTTTAATGACAGGAGAACAGCTGCAAGCATGCAAGACAAACGTGATAACCTATAAACCTGTAATTTCCATAGGCAGAGACACAGAAGAGCAAAATAACAAGTGGTCCCTAGAGACTCCACAACTAGAGTATTGCGATGAATGCAATATCCAGATGATGTCAACAGCGTCCAAAGCTAAATCAGGCTTGCCTTCCAGTGGCTATGATATGTAAAAGTGGATTCAGCTGAAAGATTCAGCATTCAGAATGGCAGTTTGTGGTCCAGCACTGCTGAGTCAGAACTTCTTTCTCAAATTCAACCTTATTCTCAGCTGCAGGCCTTGCATTTCCGCGTGGGTAAGACAGCTCGGTCTCGTTTGGAACACACTAAGGACATCCAAGTGGCTGTTTGTAGGAAGTGTGCAGGATGGATAACAGTAAGGACAAATGGGGGCTTTCCAATGTTGGCCACAGTTGCTTTTTTTTTTTTTTTTTTAATCAACACTATGCCACCTAGAACAAAGCTCACAATGATAGATTCAACTAGAGCTAAAACCCAAGCCTGATTTTCATCCCCAAGCTGACTATTGCTACTTCTTCCCTTTCTATTTACACATAATGGCAGTATTCTTTTCAGATTCTGTTAGGGTAACTAGCACCACTGCATCAGTGAAGTTAAAAACACACTCCGTTTCACGCCAGTCCAGTAATTCATGTTAGTATTGCAAATGCAGATATCAGCTCTTCTGACTTCATACCTATGAACACAAATACACCTGCTGTGGAGCTCATATCACGTCCCCTGCGCAGATGCTCGGAGTAGATGCCACCAATGTCAAAGATTAGAAATCCTATGTAATAGAGGTCATATTGTCGAAGAAGTCATGCAGGAATGTGATTTGAGGCCCATCACCCTCTTTTGGCGTTGTACTTATGGGGTTCCAGGGTCCTCTGGCAAAAGCACCACAAGAAAGCGAGGGCAGTACAGACTAACAAACACACATACATACACATACAAAAACACGCACACAAACAAACACACACTCTTGTTAGAAGTAAAGCACTGCTCTGCCTGCTGGGCTCCGGTTGGGACTGTGGTCAGCCATCTGTAAACAGCAGAAGGGGCCCTCTGCTCTTGTGAGTGTGTTTTCACGATGCAAGGATGCCCTTGCTTCGCTTGGGCTTTGCGAGCGCACATCAAAAGGGCCAGTGCACCTTCTGGTCTAAAGCGGCTGGATTGGTGGGCTTGTGGGATGAGGCCAGGCTGGGTTCTGGAGGCTGGCATATGCTTGGGCCGTGGGAACAGGGGCACATGTGTGTGAAAGTGTTTGTGTGTGCGTGCGTGTGTGCGTGCATGTGTGCGTAGGTAGAGAGGAGAGGGCCCAGTGCTTCTCTAGTGTGGTGCAGGGGTGCTGTTGGGGTCAGGTCGGGCGTTGGCGAGGTACTTGGCCCTCATGCTGGACGTGTACTGTGAAGAGATAAAAGATTGGACAAACAAAAGAAGGGGTAAGCAGTGACCTTTTTTTTTTTTCTTTCTTCAAATTAAACAGTTAACAAATTAAAAATATATAACAGTGTCCAGAAAAGAGAAGCAGATAAACTTGACTTTTACAAATTAACATAAAATATTTTGCACTGTTGTTGGGATCTTCAATTTACATCTTGCACTGAACGTGTGGTGAATCTGGGTAGAGGGAATAACTGAAAGCACAACGTTTAGTCCAGATTTCATTTGGTTACAGTGCTGTGCAAAAGTTTTAGGCAGGTGTGAAAAAATGCTGTAAACAAAGAATGCTTTCAGAAATGGAAGTGTGAAACATTTGTTTTCATCAATCAACAAAATGCAGTGAATGAACAAAAGAGAAATCTAAATCAAATCAATATTTGGTGTGACCACCCTTTGCCTTCAAAACAGCATCAGTTCTTCTAGGTACACTTGCACACACTTTTTTGAAGGAGCTCAGCTGGTAGGTTGTTCCAAACATGACTGTGTTTCAGCCTCCGTGTGACACTGATGATCATCAGCACCTGTTTGGTAAAACTGGTTGATCATACACCGACTATAATCCTACTGAATCCCTGACTTTGTGCAAGTGTACCTAGAAGAACTGATGCTGGTTTGAAGGCAAAAGGTAGTAACACCAAATATTGATTTGATTTAGATTTTTCTTTTGTTCGCTCACTTTGCATTTTGTAAACTGATCAAAATAAACAATCATTATTTATATTTCTGAAAGCATTCTGTGTTTAGAGCATTTTTTCACACCTGCCTAAAACCTTTGGACACTACACTGTATAGTTGCTTTCCTGAACTGGATATTAATTCCCTCTTGTTTCACAAACTGCTTAAAGTTTTGCACTGGAGCCAAGAGGCAATTATTAAGAAGAAAGGAAATGATCCATTTCTAGTGGTAAAAATACTGGTCCTCAAACCATTGGTCCATGCATTGTCTCCCAACACACTCTGCTTTTAAAGGATTCTGTTATTAAAGAAACTGAGGAGCAGTTTGATAGCAACTGCTTTAAAGATAACCTTCTGGAGAGAGGAAGGAGAAAAAATAAATAAATAAAAAAGTTACATACATGACAGCAGGTAGAATGAGTACAATAGACATTACTAAAACTCAGAAAGAGGTCAAAAGCCCTTTTATGGGGAAACAGAAAAAGTTGTCATGCTCAGAAATATGAGTTTTAAAAAGCAAACGTCTAGCATCCGAACACAGAATCATTTCAACAGCCTTCTAAAGGAAACATTTTTTCTGCCGCAGTGCTGCACTGAAATTGGGTCACGGATCAAACATGCCTGCGGTAGGGAAGGACTACAGAAGATTACTTTCATCACACAGTGTGCAAAGTTTATAAAAAACAAACAAAAAAGAAAACCAATGCCTGCTTAAATAGCCGATAATGCATGAGAGTTGTAATGCGAGACATTCATAACAGACTACAAAACTCCTGTATGCATAGTGTTAATGGAGTCTTCTCAACAAAAAAGGTTTGATGAACTACAAGTAGACAGATGGAGCCACATTACTCTTCATCATCGGGCTATTATGCTTGGACAAAACGATGCAACAGGCAGAAATGGGATGGTTGATTTAAGAGCTGAATAAAGGCAGGTATAAGTCTTGTGCTTAAAAACACAAAAAACATGCAAAGAACAGACATGTACCCTTCCTGAAATGTGGAAACATCTGAGACTGTAAAGTCAGAGAGCAGTGGGGTTACTGAGGTGCTGCATCCCAGAATCTCATTCACACGTTTAGATGGTCAGAGATTCTGCGTGCCAGGGTGTCCTGAAAGAATTATTCTTCTGTGCCCACAAATAGAATATTTTTGAGGGTATGAGCAGAACAGTAGCAGTCTTGATAAAGCAAAGCTATAATTAACATTATAGTCCTCCTCCCAACCTCCCCTAATAAACGAATAAACGCCCTCAGAAACTCAAGTAACAAACCTGCTTAATGTTAAAACCTGAAAAAGTCAGAAGAAAGTACAGATCATTGCATTAAAATGTAATAACCAAAAGTTGTCAGGAAAATAAATACTCAACAAAGTACAGAAACCTAAAAATTCTACTTTTTACTTCCCATCTCTGGGAAGCCAGGATGTTGGTTCAACTCATCACCGTCCTTCATTTTTTCATTACATATAAATTGCAGAAAGACCAAGCCACTGCTCTAGGTGATGCAGCAAGAAAAAAAAAAATTGGCAAAAAAAACCAAACCCACAAATTAACTAAATAACATTGTCATGAGTTCACAGCCAACGAAAAACACATCCATCTGCAAGAACTGCCTTCAGTTAAACTATTCACAAGCACAAACTAGCCCAAAACAACAATGCCCAATCACAAAACAGGGTTCTAACAAAAAGACACAACCTGCACTCTACAACAGAACGCGACACACACATCTCTGTCTAATATAACGCCAATGCAACTCCGCTCTCTACTGACAACAGGAGTGAAAAGGGAGATCAGAGGGGGCTGCAGTGCTGCCCACACATGACGGAAGGAACACCATGACACACAGCAGAGGAGGGAGCACAGCTTACTTTGGTCAGGAATGGAGGTCAAGGGAGGAGTGACTCAAAGCAGTCTGAGGGAGTGGGACAGGCCGGTATATGGAAGTGGATGTGGGCGGGCATGTTCAGTACCTGTTGAAGCAGCAGTGGCGTTTAGCGGGAGCGGGAGCTTTCCGAGGCCTTTAACCGCCAGCTGCGCTGTTGGTTAGCATCTGTGGCAGTCTGATATGACTGCGCAGCGGAGGTGGGGAGGTCAGAAAAGGAAAGAAAAAAAAAAAAAAAAAGAAAAAAAAAGAAAAAAACGACAAGAGTGTAGAGCAGATACACACAACAGTTGTCCTTCTCCATTCACAGACAGCTGGGGGGGGGGGGGCTGCATGCACAGCACAGGATGTGGGTTCAGGGCACACAGCACATCATGATCCTAGTGATAATGGGTGTCAACTGACAACTTCAAAATCAAGGTCCTCATTCATTGCAAACCCTGTGACCCCCTTCTCTGTCTCTCTATACCATTAAAATCGCATTAACATTGACCTGTAACTGGCATTTAAATCCTCTGACCGAGGTACTGCCAGTTCAGGACAACAAACCATTTCTGAAAGGTCTAACAGGCCCCATTTTGATCCCACAGAACTCCAAGTCTGGCTGACAGCCTGTCCAGAAGGGTCCATTGGCAGACGTTTCAGCCTCCTAACCTATGCAGACTGACTTTTAACTGTAGTGCCCTTTTCTCGTTTTCCTCCTGCTCAAAGTGAATGTACTACAGTGTAAGAAGCCAAAAAAAGAAAAGGAGAAAGAAAAAAAAAATAAGCAAAACAAGCTGGTTCGCCTACAACATTGAATTAGGTGAGCCTACCCACGAAAAGGCTGTCAAAATGAGTCTGTGAAACGTGTGTGTGGGTTCAAGTGTGGGTGGATGCGTGTGTAGTCATTCACTGAGGGGTGTTAAGTCAGACACTTACAGAGGGAGGAGGTGACTCTCTCCCAATGAGGGGAGTGTTCTCACAGCGGGGATTCTGGAAGTTAGCATTCTGCGTCCTGCGTGACGAAGGAGAGGCACACACACATGCATGAGCACGGACGTAACACCCAGCCGAACACACTGAAAGCAGAAACCTCAGTACTGACGTCCTCAGGACTGACGTTCTACTTTTAATGATCTATTGAAGAAATCGCAAAAGTACAGCTGAGGTAGCTGCCACTATTCAGTTCTAGAACTACTTAAAAATGTGAGAGACGCTGTTGTTCAGTGGTTACTAAGCCCAATCCTGGAGATGGACCATCAATAGAATAGTATTAAAACAGTTTTTTACTCAAACAGGTCCTACCTACAGTAGATATTAAATAATATATCTGCTCTGTGCAGAGCTAGCAGTGTAAACTGAACACATACCCATCGTGCTGAGTTCAATTCCAGGCTAACCTAAATATAAGACCTAATCAAAGCTATTTGGAGGTCATGTGCTTTAGATTCGGCTTACTATGGATCTCCCTCCAAATAAGGCTGACCTGCCAGCAAACAGATCTTTGCCATTTTGTCTGTGGGTAGTGTTCAATCTGACTAGGATCTCCCTCTGTTGGTAGCTCTCTGCTCCTCCCTTCTGCACAGGGCCAGAGCTGCTGCCTCTGTTTGGGAGACAATTGTCTTTAATAGCCTTTGAAGGAGGCAACTGGCATATGTGCTGGGACCAGCTTGTAAGAAGCAGGACTGTTCCCATCATAGTTTACGTTTTCTAAATGGACTGTGAGATTTCAGCCAGTCAACTGTGGAGGAAGAGCCAGACGTCTCTTCATATATACCGACAGCTGACAGCGAATAATACAAATAATTGAAATAGTCAGTGAGCTGAAAATGTCCATGTATATTGCCCATCTGCTCGGACAGGATATACATGTA
Organism: Hepsetus odoe; assembly: GCA_017165825.1. Taxonomy (NCBI): domain Eukaryota; kingdom Metazoa; phylum Chordata; class Actinopteri; order Characiformes; family Hepsetidae; genus Hepsetus; species Hepsetus odoe. The sequence continues at coordinate 15,157,125 of CM029368.1, forward strand.
TATTTGCCACATTAGGGAGTGTGTGTGCGTCACTCACATGTACTCGGTAACGGGAGCATTGCTGACGGTGTGTGCTGCAGCAGGGATGCTAGTCTCACTGCCATAGCTGCTGCCACAGCTGTATAGGCTGGGCATGTGCACCCGGTACAGATTATCATGGTTCTGCCTTCCTCCGGCAGCCCCGGAGTCTTCCTCACCATCCTCATCAGGCCTGCGCACACACAAACACACACAATTAGGGCTGCAACTAGAGATGGCATTCCACTTTTCTGATTCCGATTATATCAACATCTATACATAATCATTCCAAAACTTGAATACTAAAAAAAGACTATTTTAAATAAGCTTTAACTGCAGCAATTCACTGAACATCTGAAAGCAGGCTCTACTACTACTCTACAAAGTCCAACACGCAGCTAACATGCCCGCACGTAACGAAGCTGTTTATTATATATGTTTAAATCATTCTGGTCAAAAATTGCAAATTACAATATGTTACAATCTTTTAAGACTAGAGTATTTTGTATCATCCCAATCTCAGTATCCATGTCAATACAACCGCTATATGGTATTTTGTCCATACTGGGCAGCCACAGGGAAAAGGGAATCTTTGAACAAAAAAAAGTAATTGCCTCCAACTCTTCCTCTAATTGCTTTAGTCTAGAATGACATCAAATGAAACTTATAGATTAAGTATTTTACACAACACAACAATGCACTGGGATCGTTTCCACTGAGTTTTAACACTACTGTTGCAGCCCGAGCCATTCATGAGTGCACATAAAGCAGGCAACACCCCTGAACACCAACACCAAAAGAGCCTGTTGTGGTCACCAGAGGGCGTGCTCATCCACACTACTGCACTGTAAAAGCTGCAGCACATCAGGAACACACATGTGCCCATCTGCAGTCCTCCTCAGTGCCCACAATGCCACAGGCAACAACAGGCGCTGCGCCTGCTCCGTTCTCTTCCTCACTCCCATTTCCTCTTCAGAAGGCAGACATATTGCAGACTGCGGGCAAACTCGACGGCAAAATAACTGCTCAAGGCCAAGCTTTTAATATTGATTCAGTATTGAACTATTGGAAGCATCCATTCTGGCCAGTGTGGCATCTGCTTTACTGGTCTGTTTCTGGTCCAGAAGAAACACAAAGCAGAAGCTGAAAAGCTCATGGGCACAGTAACCACAGATGATCTGAATGCAGTATTTACAGCAGCCTGGCTTGATGTATTCAACTGCTGATGGCTAGAGAGAGAGAGAAAAAAAAAAAAGCAGCACTGGAATAGACATCAGAAAAGGGATGATGTCATCCTGTTGGCTTTATCTCCCCCTGCTGGTTTATGAAGAAATGTTTTTGTGAATATGTTCAAGCGCTTGACAAGGGCACTACGGTCAGGATGCAAAAATACTGCTCAAGCTCCCAACCTCCGTCCATCAGTCTATAAAAATAGCATTGCCTCAGCCATGGTAGTGCTTCTGAGCTGAAAGCAGACAAAGACCCACTGTTCAGCTTCTCTCTTTGTCCTGCTACTCAAGCAACCCATATTGCTAGAAGTTTCCTCCTTAGCCTTTTGAAAATAACAATATGAATCATTTCAATCAAGGTCGCTTACAAAACAATGCTATATGTAGAAATAAGTGTGGACATTAAGTCACTACAAGATACGTGTCAGGAAAAAGCAGCAAAAAAAATAAACATTCAAAACAAAAGGAAAAGAAGAACATGCCTACAGATGAACCGAACTGTGCAAACAAAACAGTAGCACCACACAATGCAGGGGAGTGGCCACAGAAATAAAGCATGCTTTTTGCTTGACAACAGCAGAATTACTTGGCCAGAACATGGAGACAATTGCACAAGGAGATACTACAGTGCCTCTGATCGTGTTTCTGCACAGAAAATCTGCAACTCCATTCGTCAGAAATCAACTAATCCTTCCTCATTTTTTCCCCCCATTTGTAAATTAAAAACGAGTATTTACACGGGTCCAAAAAAAGCTGTGAACGGTGGTTTACTGCTCATGAGAGCAAGCCAGGAAGGATCAACAATGCTATTCAAAAATGGTACTTAACATGAATAGGTTAATCAGAAAAATCAGACAAGCTTTTTTTACTACATCTTCCCCAAAGCCAAGATGTCTTGGACCATCTCTAACATCATTGACAAGTTAGCAACTCCGTGTAGTGAACCAGATCATCTAAGTGGGCATACATTAAGAGCCTGGCTGCTCTGATTAGCAACGAATAAAAACATAAAAATCTATGACCCTCAAGTCGGATGATGTTCGGAGGGATTAGGAGGCATCAAAGCATATTCTAATCACAAAGCATATTCTATTTAGAAATGTCATCACATGACATTTCTCAGTCATACTCAATCTCCTCCACACCCCTACTATTTTTACCCCTCTCAGTTAACCTATAATGAACCCATTAGAAGCTCAGTGTAGGATGGATAATTAAAACAGCAGAAAACCTGGTGCTTAACCTGGTATCATGGGACAAAGAGGAAAAGATCCTGAAGTGCAGGGTTAATTACAGATCGCAGCTAAGCTAAGCTCCGCCTCTTTGTCTGATTCTTTCTAAACCCTGATCGTTTCTAAACCAGGCCCAAGAGAAGGTGCAGTCATAAAGAAAAAAGCAGTTCTTTATGACATTAGGACCTGGCTCCATAGTGAGGACAGTGAGTTCTGACTGCTGAGGAAATGAGAATTTGAAAACAGGAGAGAATGTGTGTGTGTGTGTGTGTGTGTGTGTGTGTGTGTGTGTGTGTGTGTGTGTGTGTGTGTGCCCCTGAACAGTATCCAGTACAAATTCGCCCAAACATACAGCTGTCTCACACACACCATCCTGTGAGGACTTCTACAGGATATAAAAATATACCATCACCTAAGCCCAAACCTACCACCATAGTAACCGAGGAAAAAAAAAAAAAAAAAAAAAAAAAAAGATTATCTGCTCATTTAGCTCTATCCACACTGCATATGTGGTGTAAACGGCATGTTTCCTTGCAATCATTTCCTATCACTATGTGGACAATTTTGATAAATACAGGAATACATGAGTTCCTAGCCAGCAGGATTTCCCATGTGATACTGTGATACCCCATACTTTGTCCTGACAACTTGAACCACACACAACAGCGTTACTGGGTAGTTGTTCTGTTCAGTGTGATAAATAACAGGATGGAGTTGGTTTAAAGAGCTTTTTCCACTGTGCTCACCTCCTGCCCTGCCATGTGTGAGGCACGCTGCAAACGATGGAGCTGAACATGAGAGCGGTGACAAATGAGAAGAGCACCAGGTAGATCAGCCCCTCCAGACCATCGTAGCACAGTCCCGTTATTGCCTGAACGTAGTCCTAGTGAGAGAGAAAGGAGAGAGTGTGAGAGCGAAAGCAAGAGAGAGAGATAAGACAAAACCTACACTCTTACACCCCCGCACTCAAAGCCAAAAATCCCGTTGTCGTGACTAGACTTAAGAATGCAGCATTCAACGCGCCATTTGGTGGAATCCATAAGCGTATAAATCGCAGATTTTATAAAATTCATTCAAACACACACACAAAGGTCTTGTTTTTCCTTTTCAACAATACCAAGAATATTCCTTAATGCTAGAATAATGTGGAATAATCCACCCACACAAACAGTGCTGGACACGAGCATAAACGAAACCCTCTCTGTCTCTATAGCAGGGAGTTGCAGGGAGTAAGCACATACGCTGCTTCCCCAAACTATACGCAGTGCAGCAGATCCCACACAGGCAACAACATGGCAGTCACACTCTCCTGCAAATCATCATTATTATTCAAAACGCAGATACTCTGCTTGTTAGATCACACAAACGGCAGCTTAGTTCAACACCTAGGCCAGGCAGAAGGCACTGAAAAAAGGTGATACCCGAGCACAACGAGTCACGACAAATCATGTTCAAACAGACACTTGCTGGATGAAACATGCTGGATGCTGCATGTTGCTTATAAGACGGTAAGCTAAGCATATGATCGCGTGATCACCACCAAAAAAAACATTAATAATGTATGATAAAGTCTAAAAGGCCAAGCCTGCCTTTTCATGTGCTGGTCTCAGTTCCCCAAGGCATCTTCTGAAAGACCACTCACAGAGTACCTCTCCCTAAAAGAGCCCCGCTCTACACTTAAAGTGGCCAAATCAACTCCAATAATGTCACAGCAGTCACAGTTACCTTGTTCAGACAGAAAAGGCTGTTGAGCATCATGTATAGATGGGTAGATGCATCGTTTGGGCCAGATAATGGATGCGGCTGTTTTGGTAATTTTACACACTAACATTACAGCTGAACAGAGATTAAACCGATATTCAATTAAATCCAAATCAGTTATTGAATTTCAACACTGGAATAAAATGCAGAAAAGATAGGATCACAAACACATTAGACTGAACTTGAGTATTTGTTACGTATAGTTACCATGTGCAGACTGCGACAGTCCACGAGGGCGGTCAGCTGATGCAACCCAATTTCAGTGGTGTTCAAAATCCCCTGAATCTGATCCAGATTGCTCTGAAATATCAACACACATACAAAGTAAAAACAGGGTAATGTCCTCCTCTAACACACCTAAAGTGGGTTTGGGGACTACTGTGTGTGTGTGTTTAAGTGGGAGAAACATAAATACGGTTGCGCTGGTGGCTGGACAGTCAAGTGATGACTTGCTGTGAATAGCAGTGGACGAGATGGGAAAAACTGCAGGGAAAAGGCAGGAGAGGAAACCAAAGTATTTTTAGCAAGACCGCTCTGAAACAAGCTCATAGGCCAGCCATGATGCTATATACATAAATATAGGTCTATATCTCTCTGTAAGACTAGTGTGTGGAGATGCAGCTTCTTTTGATTTGCTACTAGTGCGATAAGTAGCCAGTTGTATCCACAAGGACTGATAAACCTGAGCAATGAATACCTTAAGTCAAATAATCTCCTGCTAGTCCTAACTCATTTAAAAATACTTGGTCATGAAATTCACTGTCTGGTTTATGCCCATGCAAAATAGCCAGTGGAGAGCTTGTGTGTTAAGTTCAGCTCTTCCCACCACAATACCCCCCTGCCATTGAGTGCCAGTTTTTCCTTCACATGCGTCAACCTCATCAGCCGTTTTTTTCTCGAAGGGGAGCGTGTAGGTCAAGGGTCATCAGTGCTGGAGAATGCCACAGAGGCAATGCACATCCATACAAACACAAACACACCCTACATGCAGTCGCGGCTGTAGGCTGCTGGATTTATCAGCCTTTCCCAGGATTTTTGGGAGTGTCGCTTATGTGCACTGTGACGATGCACACCTTCGTTTGCGGGTAGTCCCTCACTGCAGAGTGCAGGAGTTCTGACACATCGTCTTGCATCTCCACCAGAGACTTGTGGCTTCCAGACAGCTTCTACGAGACACAAATGCAAACACAGTCAAAGAAAGACGTGTGTATCAAACAATGGAACGATTTAAATCACAGTTCTAAGATCAATAAGACGTTGAGAAGGAGACCATCTCATTTGAAATTTGTATTTGCCAAAAGGTCTTACAGCTTCATAACCGTGCAGCAGTAATAAACTGGCAACTTTGCCCTTTTTTTTTTTTTTGTATTCTCAAGCTTTCCACAACAATGTCCTGACACTGCTGAAATTTACAGGAAGTAGATGTTGAGTGTCAAGATGCTCACTTGGTTTCAGCATCCAACCAAACCTATTTTCTGTTTTGTTTGTTTTTTTTGCTTCTCTCTTATTTTATTTTTTTTATACAAATATAGTACCCTGTCTCTCTTTTTTTTTCTCTGCTGACAGGGCCCTTTATCCCCTCTCACTTGCTGACTGATGTGTTAGCACACTTGCTAGGCACTTCCTCCGCAGTGAGCGTGCATGGATTATGCATGAAGACCCTTCCCTTGGCGGGAGCGGCAAGCAGCTGCCCACACCTAGCTGGGTTCTGTTGACTGGGAGGAATACAGAAGAAGTGCAAAAGAAGAAAGGAACGCAGCGTGTGCAAGACCACTGCTGGTTGACTTCTGCTGACAGCATCCCAAGGTCTTCAAAACACATTAATATTTGAGAGACAGCTTCATGTGTTGGCAAGTGCAGGCTTTCTCAGCAACAGCTCTATTTTTAAAATTGATATGAAGCTTGGAAAATGACCGATTAAGGGGTTGGGGAAGAAAAAAAAAAAAAAAAAAAAAAAAAAAAAAAAAAAAAGATTAGGATAGTCTGTTATGCTTCTCAAAAAAAACAACACCCAACTCAATCAGTTCTGCTTCAACGCTGCTGATCGAACAGACTTCTGTACAAAATGGCTGTTGAACTCGCTCAAGTTCATGTATGAAATTTAAGGCGAAGGACCTGCCACATTGAAATGAAATGCCACATTCATTTTCGCTGAACCTTATGAACTCTGAAAAATAACAGGAACCACTGATCCAGAGAGATCAATATAATCTCTCATATGGCTATTAACAGGCTTTTAAGCACAATGAAATGTTTATGGAAAGAAATGGGGCAGCTGCCGCCCATAACGCTTAGATGATGGCGGTGAGAAGCTTTACGACTCTTTGCATTTGCTTTTAATACGATGTGGATAATTTTGACCTGGGGGGGAATAAATACATTTTAAAAAATCCTTCCTAGGATTTTCTTCCAACTGCCTACTTTCTCTAGTTTGCATGAATTAACAGCTGAGGTCTGAAGGCAGTTGGACCAAAACCTTCAGGAGTATTTCTACCTTTTGGACCTAAATTAAACACCTCCGTCTGAATAGTGAGAGGAGCTCAGCCATAGACTCTCCACTAGAGACAGGTGAATCGTGCAGCTGAGGGGGAAAAAAAGGGATAACGCAGCTGTGGGGAATCATTCACAGGAGGTGTATTGGAGAAAAGTGGATCTCCAGAGGAGAGGCATCAAGAGGAAAAGAGATACGCTTGGACTGAATCGGGGCAATTCTATATGGAGAAGGTTCAAGGATGTGGAGTTTCTTAAAAAGTCAAGGGCTAAGAAGCACAGAGAGAGGGGGGGGAAGAGAGAGAGAAAAAAAAACCCCACAAAAACAGGGACGAATGCAGATGGAAGCTCTGAGTTACCTGCTGGAAGGGGTTGGCATGGCCCACGCTGCATTGTAGGTAATACTGCAGGATATCTGGGGAAACAGAGATGGCAATTTAAATCCTATAACTCCAGTGTGTGTGGGTGGGTGAGGTGATGGGGTGGAGTGCACATGCAAATCAGAACACCACTCTGAAAACTAAGGGCACATTCACCCTAGGCAGAAACTGGAGGTTCCAATTTTTTTCTTACTGAGACCAATACTGCAACCTTTATTAACACTCAAGTGATACAGATCGGATAGTTTTTTTTTTTCTTTTAAAGCTCATTACCTTATAAGCTCTTCTATACTATTTCCTTTTCCAGTTCTGATTAGAGCTAGGAGGAATATATATCAGAAACACTGCTAAATTTAGACAATTTTATAGAAGATGAAAGAAATGGCCATTTTTGTAATAATGCCTACACGGGTTGCCATCTGTGTGGTTTATAGTGATCACAGGTAACAGGAAAGAATGGGGCATCTCTTGCCCTACATCAACTGGGGACTAGGCCCCATGATATGAATATTGTGGGTGTGAGTCAGGAGGTTACCCTGAGGTACCCTTAGCCATATTGCCTAGTCCTAGTTTTACATGTAGTTATTGTTTAATATGCAATGATGTTTCATAGGACACCAGCGAGTACCTAAATCACATATAGACATATATATGTATTCCAGCCACCACTATCACCACTGCCATTTATCATCAAAAACAAACCAACAAAAAATCAGACGGCCTCCTTAGAAAAAAATGTTCTACTTTGAAATATACACATTCTCTGAGATGTTCCTCAATCCATTTCTGAACAATTTTGCAGTGTGGCATGAGGTGCCTTCTCAACCACAGGTAAGAAACACACACCCAGCAATCTGCATGATGTGCAAGAAAAAGCGATTTACCAGACCACCTTATTCCACTGTTATATGGTGCAGTTCTGAGGCTAATGCCTCAAAACTCCGTCATCTATTCATTACAATTTTTCCTGCTTTCAGCACACTCCTTTCTCAGAGTTCGCTTACTGCCTTCAACACCCTTGACAGGTGTCACTGTAATAAGCTCAACAAAATGAATCAGTGCCTGCCCGTAGCTTAATGTTCAAAGTTACCACTGACTTCCAGCCTCCGTCCCACTATTTCTCTCTTTTTTCACCCCGACACTACACTAGTCGTCAATTTTGCCGACCAAGATTAAGCTTTAAACTCCCTAAACCCTAAAAAGAATTTCCAAGGCTGAATCTCCATTAGTACGTCACTTAAGCCTAGTTCAATTCATGTCCAGGAAACTGGCACTGCATCTTTTTCTCGACTACAGTATAACTAACCTGCCCTATGGCAAAGCCTCACAAGTCATTTTGAGTGCTGTATTACAGCAATAAGCTAGAAGAGCTGGCCTAGGTATAGTGAACATTTTACAAGCGAACGAACTGACCTACTGGCTGATATTTCAGACTCACTGACCTTGCATTTCAGATCACACGCACACATACACAGGAGCCTGAGGCTGATGTGTCAAAGAGTGGAGTTCTGTAGCCCATTAACCAAAGGTAAGCCTAATCAGAGGCAGCTGAGGTCAGCCTCCCAACACCAACACGCTCTCTGCCTCCTTACCACTGCAGAGGAGAAGCAAAGGCCGCAGAGACCAAGGCAGTGGCTAATTAGGCTGTTAATAAGGAACTAGAGTGCAGGCTTTCTGAACTGAGTGGGGTGAGGGGCTGGGAGAAAAAGCTTCATGTTCACTGAGCTGGAATGCAAGAGATGTAGGACAGTGTTTAGTGGAAGTAAGTGTGAAGGAGACAGGTTATAAAAAGCTTCCCACGCTCTTTCGGTAGCAGGAAGAGCTACATGTTCACACCACTCCCCCACACACATACAGACCAATTCAGACGTAATCGTGATTTTCGCACAGCGCGTAGACTTGCGTAGACGTCGAGTCAAACAGAACGATCCATGAGTGAGTCAGAGAAGTAGGCTTGGATTCTGGAGGAGTGATAAAAAAAAGGAAAAAAAAAAAAAAAAAAATCCCTCTCAGCCAAACATGAACAAACATAACGGTGGGCACCAACCGGAGCAGCAGCAAGTAGCCTTCCCTGGTGGATGAGCTAATTCATGTCTCTCCCAAGCCTTCACACACCCCCACATAAACCTCATCATGACAAGGAGAATGAGCCATTCGCTCAATTACGTCCGCACATGCCCAAACACAAGACGCTGAACAGGGGAGTCTTATTTTATGGCTTATAACGATGCCCTATACCCAGGACCCAGCAGCCTCACCCATCATCTTTGCTAGAACTTGAGTAATTGGATGTAATATTGGGTGATTTGGGATGTCAGGGTAAAACATATCACAAAAAGAGGGGGAGCAACATAAAATGTAACCCTAAGAGGGGGGCGGCTTTAAATCTCCACCTCTACGCAGTTAGCGGGAATGACCTACAAGCAAAGAAGGGCCATTTGAAACGTTTGTGAAATACAATCTTGTTCACACTTTGCCAGGTTCTCTGTAAAAATATATGCTTGAGGAGCAAAAAAAGATCATAAAACATTTGTGCGTCATAAAAGCTTCAGGAGATGAATGAAATTGAGAGGCCTGTTCAAAGCGTGTTCACAACAGGGTCGTTTTCATCTGCGATGGATCGGGCGGGGGCAGGAGTGGGGTTGGGCTGGTAAAAAGGAACAGAACTGAAAGATGGATACAATGGCAGGAACAACCTCTCTGGCTGGAGAGAGACGAGTGGCTTCAGGGCATAGAGGCGAGTGCTGCTCATGGGTCAGTAGTGCATTGAGAATCCTACTATTAAGGCAGGCGGCTTGCCGTTTACACCAAAATGGAACGTATCGATGGATTAAGCAAGCTCAGGACGTGAATATCAGACTTTCTCTCCATCCCAGAAATCACACCCATGTAAATTTTTTGAGCTTTTTCTGGTGTTTTTTCCTACAGTAGCCTACCAAAATACATTATGTGCAACCTTTACCCAACATCATATCAAAGCCATATTGACAGCGGTGGCCTAGTGGTTAGGGGAGTTGGCCACAGAATCGGAAGATTGTGGGTTCAAACCCCACACCAGTAGGTTGCCCTGAGGTACCCTTGAGCAAGGTACCGTCCCCGTCACTGCTCCCCGGGCGCTTTCATAGCTGTATGGTGTGTGTTTGTGCATGGGTTAGATGCAGAGATCCAATTTTGTTGTGGTTCACTGTGTGCTGTGCTGTGTGTTCTCACGATGACAAGAATAGTCACTTTCACTTTTTCACTTATAGGTTCAAGTTTTTACTTTACAGTTCAATGGGTTGATTGTCTAATATGCTTTGGGAATATCAGGGGGTAAGAGGCTCCACTTAAGAGTTCAACAAAATGCAGGGATGAAGCCTAGCACAGGCTGAATGGGGCATGGGGCAAGGGCTTTTGAAGGCATTTAAATGGAGCAGATTTTTGAAAAGTTACATAAAACAAGTCTTTAAAAACAAACGTAACAAAGGGCACCTTTCCTAAGTAGCCATCTTAAAAGAAAAAACATTTTCACTTTTTTAAATTAAAACATTTGAAAAGTGAGACAAACTTATCAAATGCTGACATTTATAACATGCATACAGAACGTCACTCAGACAGCCAATCACCATTGTGTATTTTGGCACAAGGATCAACTTACAGATGCAGACGCATATGTAAGACGCATGATGTCTAAGGTGTTCAAATCTGGCCTTGAGTGACAGGTTTTTCTTCATACTTTGTTAAAGCATCAACCCAATTCTGTATTTCACAGACTCGACAGCCTCTGCTCCACACATTGTTTGGTAGTGCTTCATTTTAGAATGCTCTCTTTTACAACTGCTCTTCTACAAGCACAAGCGAGAGACAGAGACAGAGAGAGAGAGATATGATCAAATATAACACAGCATGAGTGACAGTCACACTGCTTGGCCTTCTCATTACTTACCATTTTCCCCTCTTTTCTCTATCCTACATTCTGACTGTCCTGCCCTACTTTCTGCTGCTCATCAGCGCAGCAGACTGGCTAATCGCACCAGAGGCAATGCTGGGTAGGCCAGCACACAGGACCTGCATGTACTGCACACATGCACAAGCGCAAGCCACACACACACACACACACACCCACACACCAGATGCAGAAGGTCATCTGCTAAAATACAGCCTCTTCAGACTAATGTCTATAGTTGATTATCTGCAGACCTCCAAATGGTTCTCAAAAGGCCAATGAATGAGCGGTAGAAAGGGGGGAGAGAGACCAAATTAAACTACACGGTCTAAACTGCTCTCCCTCCTGTGTCATCCCTTCATCATCATTCCATCTGCTAAGGCCACCCAGAGTGAGGAACACACACAAAAACGAGCACAATGCTCAATCTCCATAACAAAGATTCTTCTACAGCATTAACTCTTAGCTTGCCTCAGCCCTGCAGTTTACTTTTCTCAAGCCCTCTCTGCAGGTCAGCTCCCTCGCTGAGTGTGCGCAGTGATGAGTAACGCTTCTAAAGCAAGGAAAAGGAGTGAGGCGGATGATTAGTTCCTCTGAGATCTAACAGGAAATGAGGACTGTAAAAAAAAAAAAAAAAAGTTTCATGGAAAATTCTTCACATTCTGACACGAAAGGATAAGACCACATTCAGAAATTCATCACAAAGCAGAGGTGATGGCCAGTGACAGTGAAAGCGCGACACTAAGATCTCACCTTTGTTGATGACTGCGTACTGCTCGGCCACTTTTGCGACGTACATGTCTGGCGCCACACAAAAGTCACTGGATGTCTGCAAAATATGCCAACAGGAACAGGTCTTATTAGCCAATCAGAAGTTCAGAAAATTGTTTTGAAGTGTGCGATGGCCTTGAAGTGCTGACGAAGGCTGGTGGACAATATACTGAAATACAGGCAGAACGAGCGAGGGAATAGAGGATGCTTTTGCATAACCATTTGATATGCAGTGATGTGTGATATATATGATATGCTCCTGTTCTCGGTTACAGAAGCCAAACTGGAAAAAGTATCTTAATTACTGCTGCAATTCTATTACCAACATGTTAAAAGGCATCAATGGCCAGTTTCCCCAAACTTGTATTTCAATAAAATATCACTGTACGCGCCCTTTCACCTTGATATGCAAAAGGCACAAACCTGACTTTTACAGTTATAAGAGGAAGCACAGAGGTTAGGCTGAAACACACATATCTTGTCCTGCTGCTGTACAGAGTAGCGTTGCCATGGAGACACTCACCGAGGAGACAGCCAGTTCCAAACCCAGCGATCCCCAGCTGATTACCAGTGCCAGCACACCCAGTAAACAAACCCTGTGCAGGGACAGACAGAAAAGCAGGCAGGTGCAAATTAGGACAATTTAGGACGAAGTGACTGTTAGTGCAAAGTATAATCAAAGCAGTGAACTGGGTCTTCGTTTCTACTAGTGCAAACCCAATTACACGCAAAACACCCTTATTAAGCCTCACTGTGACAACTTTCCATGTCTGAATCCAAATCTCTTCAGGCTCGTTCAAACGCTATTAAGTCAAGTGCAACCTCAAAATGTATCTGCAAGATTTTGAGATAATACTAATAAATAATGAATCCTATGGTGAGCTGGTCAGCACTGCACAAAAGAGGTCAAGCATTTACATCCATTTCCATAAAAAAAAAAAACTATTCCATTTATTACATTAAAGAACTGAATCGGTCATCTAAATTTCCCTTGGGCTTGTGTGGGTGTCTTGCAATTTAGTGTCAATCTAAATGTTAACATGGAAAATGTAATAATGGTCATAAATGTAGTGCTTGATTTGCAGAACACCAAATAAAAAGCCTCAAGAATGGCGATGTGGTGTTCTCTGTGAAGGGAAGAGTAGATCACTAATGTCAGTGTACCTCAGTGCTACTGCAGGGTAGGATGTGGGTGGGTGGGTGGTGGTGGTGGTGGTCTAGTGGTGGGGTACTTGCCTATGGCTATGGCTCTATGGCTCAAGAGGGCCCAGGTTCAAATCCCACCTCCAGCACTACCACCACTGGGTCCCTGAGCAAGACCCTTAACCCTGAGTTGCTCCAGGGGGACTGTCCCTGTAATTAGGACATAGTCGCTCTGGATGAGAGCGTCTGCTAAATGCCGTAAATGTAAATGATCCCAGAAGAAGACACCTGGAGGATCTCCCAATCAAATTTCATATCAGCCCAACATGCTCTTAGTTGATGGAAATATGAAAGAAAGTCATGCTGAACTAGATCTTCTGCAGGAGGAGATCTTTTGCACTTTTTAATGAAAGCCTGATTCAGTGACTCAGTAGCTCTACTGCTGATGCTCTTGAACCTGTACACATAGTGCCACTGCAGGCGCTGTCATTGGGGAGAGCTTGTCCTCTGATTTAAAATCAAATAATGGGCTTTTTCAGTAGTCTCAGCATTTGCTTAGCCACAGGGAGAAATCACTTAGAGATTACATTTTCCCTGCCTGTGCTAAAAAAAAAAGAAAAAAAAAAAAGCTGTCGATAAAGAGCCCTTTACAGAGCCTGAAACTCGCTTAATCTAACTGCTTTGATAGAAACAAACCGAACACGGTCAGAAGTCACGTGAAGAATCTGCAAAGTGACTGCAAAAGAAAGTGTCTTACAAGAGGTCCGAATAAATGATTGTTTCTTGCTAGAATCACAGCTAGCTATACTAAAGAGGTCAGCTATACTAAAGAGAAGCAACTACAAAAAATGTGTGAGATGTTGTTCCAATAAGCATACTGAAAAAGAGGAGAGAGGAGAAAAAAAACAAACAAAAAAAATTGTTTGTCAAACAATCTTGCTAAATTTCTTTTCAAATTTAAACCCCTCTTTGTAACTTCATGGCGTTTCACAAAATTCTGAAACACTGCAACACACTTGTCTCATGACCGTTATGGTAAAGAAGAATAACCAAAGTCCATTTTTCTGGGTGGTAGGAGTTTAAATAAATAAATAAACGAATAAATGGAACATTTGCCAGCAGGTAGTAAAAAAAAAGAAAAAAGACCCATTTCCCCGGCGCCAATTTGTGTGGCGCTCTCCCACGCACAAGCCCACAAGAAGCCACTTACCCAATGAGAGTTCCTTTAGAGTTGCGGATGAGGCCGAAAAGGACGAGTAGGCAGATGAGCACGTCAAACAAGAGCAGGCCGAGATAGCCCAGCCACCTGAGAAAAGAGAATTTTGGCAAAGCAATCCCAAACGTACACATTTCAGAAACACTACTTTAAAGGGTTCAAAAAGATTCTTGGTGCCGTGTCGTCATCTTTGGAGCAGTGGTGGCCTAGTGGTTAGGGGAGCTGGCCACAGGATCGGAAGATTGTGGGTTCAAACCCCTTGCCCTGAGGTACCCTTGAGCAAGGTACCGTCCCCGTCACTGTTCCCCGGGTGCTTTCATTGCTGCCCCCTGCTTCACGGTGTGTGTTTGTGTGCATGGGTTAAATGCAGAGGTGCAGTTTCGTTGTGGTTCACTGTGTGCTGTGTGTTCTCACAATGACAATAGTCACTTTCACTTTCTTCATCTTTAATGACCATCCCCACAGCGTCATAGAAAGATTTATAACCATCTTTAAGCTACATGTTACTGGCGGCATAAAGTCAACTATAAGAACTTCTTCAGATATGAAGAGTGAACCAGGAAAACGGCAGAGAATTCCTTTAAAGAGCTTCTCCAGTGAAAGGGCTGCTTAGAGGATAAAAAAAAAATGGATCATTTGCTCCAAAGAATACTTTTACCACAGAAACTTTAGAAAGTAGTAAGACTTGATGCTTCGCCATCATACCATCCTTTGATTTTCTTTTTTTTTTCCCCTTTAAAAGCTGCCAACTACTCACCTATGTACCTATACTCAATGTCTATCTGATATCTAAATACAGGGCACTGGCTCCCCCTGCCTTAGGTGACTGTCAATTTAGTGTCTGGGTTCAGCTGCAGAAGCACTTAAATTCACCCGACTGTCCAACGAGCTCCTGCTCCTCTGTTTGACTTGTTTGTTCACTATGCCTTCAACAGCAGACAGATTCAGCTCTAAGCCCTTGCTGGCGTCGCTCCAGTCTGGCCTGGGTGAACCATTCAAGCGTGCTACTGTACGGAACATGTAATGTTATGACAGAGGAGAGGCAGAAGGCTCCCGGAGACAAAGCCTAAAAAGCTCTAGAGCTGGGCTGCCAACAAATTATTAACCAAGTTTTCATTTATTTATTTATTTATTTTTCCCCCTCATTGCACTATGAAGCTTATCCAATGCCAGCAGTTTAGCACTATCTAATGTAGCCAAAAATAATGCAGTTATTGTAGAATTCTAATCACATTTTAATGAGCACACGTGTCAGGAATCCAGCCTTTCTGAACAGGAACTCAGCTGAATGCAGTGGCAGCAGCTAGAGCTTTTGCCCATTTGCATGGAGAACAGCATGCCATACGTTAACCAGAAACCATAAACGAGTATATAGAAGAGTCTGAAAGTATTTAATAACTGGATGCGGTTTTAAGTCAGTGGGTAAAGGATTAGAAGTTGTCATTAATCATTAGTTTTGCTCTGCAGCCATTACCCTAATGCAGCACATTTCACTATTTCTGCCATTCTGTTTTGGCTGGGATACCACAAATTATTGGACATGCCAAAGGCAATTGCTTCCAATTGCCCTCTCTGGGTCTTGGATTGGATCTAGGGCAAAAACAGAATATACTCGATTGCTGACAACATCAAAAATGTGGAATATGGAGACATGGTTTTGATTTTAGGGTTGATCTCGCTCCCCTCTGCAAAATGAATAAGGATTTAGAAAATTTATATATATTTTGCAAGCACTGAAGAAAAAAGCAATGCAAATCCCTAAGCAGAGTTTCTCTCAGTGAAATGTAAATGGTGACAAGCGGCTGACAGATGCAGAGTGTGAGTAGAATGTTAATTTACACTCTCTCTAAGAGAGCACTGTTCACGCTTGATGTGACAGCCAGAATTCCTTTCAGCTATCTCCCCCCCCCCCCCCTCTTTGCTCATTTACATATTTGTGTGTGAACACTGAACTTTTGGGGGGGGTGGAAGCATAAGAAACACATTCAACAATAACCATAAACACAATGTTTCTCATACAAAGTACACAAACCTACAGGCACACCTGTACAAACAAGCAACTGACAAAAAAATTACCTGAAGCGACAGGTATAATATGCCTAGGACTGACCTGTACCAGTCATAGAGCTCAATCTTGTTGGCCAGGTCTTCTAAGGAGATGCTGGGATTGTTCCAGAAAGGGATCTCCACCATCTGTTTGACCAGCTCGTCAAGTTGGCCCTGCAGCTTCTGCACAATGGACAGGTAGTCTGTGTGCTTTGCGTACTGAGTCTCCAAACGCTGCAAATTCTCATCTACCGTCTGATTCAGGGAGGAGGTGCTGTCCGATACCTACCCCCACACACACACACACACACACACACACACACCTCCACTAAGGTCTTTTTCTAGAGGTTTAAAGCAGGCAGTAGAACTGTCATCTAATAAAAATATATATATATATATATATATATATATATATATATATATATATAAATAAATGAATGAATTTTACAAAAATAACCGTAGAGTCTGTTTGCATTCAAATGAATTACTTAAATGATTAGGAATTGGTGTGAACGCATATCATGTTCTCTTTCAGCCTCTCAGAAACGTCAGGATGGTTAATAAACAGTGGGCCTAGTTAGTTAGAGTAGCTTTAAATCATAGCTGACAGTGATTAGTCAACGTAAAAAGTAACTGAGCCAACAGGACGGGAAAATATTCATTTTGCACCGCAATATTAACTCAGCACTACTTTTTTGAAAGTTAAATTAAATTAGGCTCCTACACTTTTAACTAGAGCCTGGTAAAAGTGCAGTTTAGCATTTTTAATCATTTCTGAAACGTTTAATTACGTGCATGTTGCAAAAAAAGAGGAACAGAAAAAGTTAGGGGAGTTGTGACATATGAATCTCGAAGTTTTTGCAGCAGACTGTGCTTTAAACTCTTACCAGTCTCTGTACACCCGCCACCGTGCGGTTGGCATGGCGCAGCGAGTAAGTGAGCCGATTCACTCCGTCGCAGGTCTCTCCGTTCCCGTAGAAACCAACAGCAATGCCGGCGCTATGGAGGGACAAAGAGAGAGAAGGGATGAGGAGGAGGTGGATAAACAGAGTTGAAGCCTTAGTGAGTTTCTGTTCCTGCGTAGAGAACATGGCAACCCTGTGGAAGAAGTCAGCAATGCCTTAAGCCTTGCACACAACAGCAGAGAAACCCCAGTTCAGTAAACTGAGCCAAGATGAACATAACAGAGCAGCCTTCAGCATATCAATCTTCTGGTTGTTGTTTCTTCAAAGCCAGCAAAGTACCAGACTGACGAAAAAAATTGGAACGATTGGAAGACTGTGGGTTCAAATCCCTTACCAGTAGGTTGCTCTGAGGTACCCTTGAGCAAGGTACCGTCCCCGCTACCCAGGAGCTTTCACAGCTGCCCCCTGCTGCATGATGTGTGTTTGTGCATGGGTTAAATGCAGAGGTCCCATTTCATTGTGGTTCACTGTGTGCTGTGCTGTGTACTCACAATGACGTGAATAGTCACTTTCACTTGTTTGGTTCTGCTTTTATGGCAGTTTTGTTTTTCGCTATTTGATCATTTATGTATGCACGTTGCCTAACCGGTGCAAATTAGGAGTTTTAAAAATTAGGAGTTACTGCTTGTTAATTCATTACACTTACAGTATCACCGTTTCTACCATGAATTTGAAAAAGCAAGTTTTACAGCACAGCACAACTCAATGTTGTCTGTTTAAATTCTGACTGTGCCATAGTGAAGGTGGTTACAAGGTTCTCTAGAAGCTGGGTACGTTCAGCGACCAGCTGAGGTCATACGAAGATCAATAGTCGGTGAAATCTAACGCTCACAATGACGGGCTGTTGAAACAGATGCCTCTGTGCAGGTGAGACAGAAACAAATCGATCAGTCCAACAGCTTCCACTGACCTACTCCAAAGACAGACCTCAGGGGGAATGTGCTGCTCTACAAACATCTAACAGAGAGGACTGTCTGGCGCTACTCCTCCCAGGGCTTCCCTACAGACGACTGCCATCTACTAGAATCATTTAATCAAAAAACATTTGCAGTGATCTGCACTGTTCTTGTTCCTATGTGCTATACTTTGCCTGGACATACAAGAGTGGAGGAAGATGCACACAGATTGATAACATCAGGAGGGTCAGTCTGAAGGTGATTGGAGACTGCAAAGTAGTGACAGGGGAGACTGTAGCTAAACAGCACAGGATGGTGGTCTGTAGGATGATCTTGGAGGTCAAGAAGAGGAGGAAAGTGAGGACAGAGCCAAGGATCAAGTGGAGGAAGCTGAAGAAGGGCTGCAAGGCAGAATTCAGGCAGGAGTTAAAACGGGCACTAGGGACAAAGTTGGTTTGGACGCGTTGGTTTGGACATGTCCAGAGGAGAGACGGGGATTATGTTGGAGCTGCCAGGAAAGAGGAAAAGAGGAAGACCAAAGATGCAGATCACAGGAAGAAATGGAGATGGTTGATCCACTGTGGCGACCCCTAAAGCCCTTATTTTATTTAACCCCAGTGAGCTGTTCTTCTTTGGGATTACATAAGGACACTGCTTATCCTTGGCCACTGTCCTTTGTTGCACTGAGACCTTGGAGGAATGTGTTCCCTGCACCACATATTAGTAAATCAATGGAAGATGCTGAGTGATGGGATGCCAGCTTGTTGCCTCACCACCAGGTGGCACAAGCATACATGATCCATGTAGGCATTTCCTTCCCTTTCATCCCTCCCTCTCCAGTATGTCCCCCTCTATTGTTAAGTGCTCAATAGGCGTCCCATTCAGCAGCCTATACAGTGTGTGTGTGTGTGGGGGGGGGGGAGGTACGGTCTTCCACTGCCCAAACAAAGACTCATTGAACTGAGGGTGGACACTGCAGCACTTAGCCAGAGCAGCAGTACTCAAGGAACACTTCATGTTCATGGCTGTCTGGTGGTGAACCCGCTAAGCTCTTCAAATGGCCACCTATAGACCAATAAAGATGCTGCTCTGGGATGAGCATAACCATTTATGCTTTTTCAATATCTACATTAAATTTAGCTTTAATGCTAGCTAAAAGATGTTAAAGCACACACTTACAGCACAAGATGTTAGAATGCTAAAAATATGAACAGAAATGCAAACCACAAGCCGAGTTGGCCCCGCATCGGAAGATTGTGGGTTCGATTCCCTCACAAGTAGGTTGCCCTGAGGTACCCCTGAGCAAGGTACCGTCCCTGTCACTGCTCCCTGGGCGCTTTCAATAGCTGCCCACTGCTGCACGGTGTTTGTGTGCATGGTTTAAATGCAGAGGTCCAATTTCGTTGTGGTTCACGTGTGCTGTCCTCGCAATGACAAGGGTTGTCACTTTCACTTTCAAAATGCATGTGCTGGTCTACATGCCAGGAAAAAGGTGCAGAGATGATTTAAAGAAAACAAGAATATTTTAACTGTATTTGTCAAAATAGGATGCAATTAGGGTTGTAGCCTAAATCTTGCAGCTATAATAAGAGGTTATCCGTATTTAAGCATTCGGTAGGTTTATGGGGCTTTTCCACTGATCAGGAACTGAGCCGTTCTCGAGCCGCACCACGAAGAGATTTTTTATTGTAAACGAAGGGAGCTTTACCTGAGCTGGGACTGTGCTGATGTGGCCAAAAGCCTGAAACATTCGGCCCAAAGTTGTGTGAGGACTATTTGTAGAACTGTGGTCTAAATAGCTGAAATGCGGAAACTGAGATGTTGGAAAGACCCCTTTTCTAGGCTTTTCGATTTGTGTTTGGTCCTGGATGACAAAGCAAAGGCCTGAGTTCAAACTATAATAACACAAACAATAATATAGACAACAATCACAACAGCCTCCATTATGCAAAGTGAAAAGAAAGAAGAAAAAAAAAAAATCTATTTAAGATCGTCACTCTGTTACTGGGCCAACACTAAACAATGGAAAGGGAAAGCAGGCTCAAAGTAGCCAGTTAATTTCTCTCATCTCAGTTTCTGGTTTTACTGGAAAAGCATCATTAGTGCTTTTCTTTTTCATTTTTAGTTCATTGATCCCTCCATTATAAAACATTATGAAAGCTATAACTTGTATTTATAAATGTTGTTGGCAGAACTGCCTTTTTCAGAACTGCTCTCTTGCCAGTTGTTGCCCGAATCCTTGTTACAGTTGCATCACTGACCATCTCCCAGTACAGCACTACAATTTTGAATGGCAAAAACCTCACATTTAAAAGAATACCAGGGGCTTCAGATTGCTAAGCAGCTACATCGAAAGCCTTAAAATGGTCTCTTTCACAAAATCCGTCCACTTACAGACCATCCCCACCCTCTTGGAAAAGGGCAGGTTAAAACCTGACTAAGAATTGAAGTTTAGCCCTGGTTTTGTGAGAAAACCAGCTGGTTGGTTTTGTTATTCTCTTTAGTTCTGCATCACAGATGCAGTCAAAAATCCTACTTTAAATGTCAAGCGAAACAAATCTAGATTCAGTTCATGTTTCATTCCCAGCCACATGCCTTCTTAGAAAACCTGATTAATGTCAACAAATACTAAAACGAGTTTATGCCCATTTTCAAAAAAGCCTACCCAACCCTTTCTATAGACACCTGTTATACCTAATATGTACATGGGATTATCTATTACTAATACCACAGAACTGCAAAAGTAAAGGAGAAACTAGGTTAAAGAATGGATTACGTTACATTAAACGCCAGTAAGAAGTGAAAGCAGCACTGTTAGTTTGTAGGAGCCCGAGTTTCGAAACAGGCATTATGTCCAGTGTGCATCAGGTAGTGTTCGGATTTCCATTCTGCGCCAACTACTGGTTGTTACTTCACTGTTTTCTAGTTTGCCAGGGCTTGCTGGGGCAAGCCTCTTGAAGTCAGGAGCAATGTGGGACACCTATCATCTCCCTAGGGCTTTGTGGTCACATGACTCTCCCATCAGAGTGGCCTAGCTGGAGTTCCCAGCATTCCTCCCAGGCAATAAATCTGAGGGATAATCCACAGACACTCAGTTAAACAAAGGATTTCACCGCCACACACACACACACACACACACACACACACACACACACCTTGCAGTTCCCCCAAAGGACCAAAAACTCAGCAGATAATATCTCTTTACTAATGACTAATTTAGACAACACTATTGGCTAGTCTTCATTGAAGTCAAATTGGTGAAGCACATTTGTAGGTGGAACATGGTTTACAAAGGACATTTAAGAAGGAAGTATTATTGTCTTTAGGTGGGGGATCAACCTCAGCATAAGAGTGATACTGGCATGAACGTTGTTAGTGTTGTTAGTGATGGAGATGTGAAACCTCCAGCAGTGTTCCTAGATCTGGCTGCTCAAACAAACGTACTAATCAATGATGAAGGGCCGTGAAGGGAGAACCTTACAGAAGGACAACCAACGATGCAGAACACCAATCAGGCCTTTGAGGTAGAGTGGTCAGAGGAAGCCAGATAAAGATACATGACGGTTTGCTGGGAGGCTGCCAAAAAGCACCCACACCCACTCGCACCTCTCTCTGGGTTAACAGAATGAAGAATTGATTATTTGGCAACCATATGTTTGGAAGACACCAAACACTATGTATCACCTCATTAACTCCTTCCATGTAGGAAAACAAGATTATGGTAGCAACATGCTGTAGGGTAGTTTTTCTGGGAAACTATTTAGGGTAGAGAGAAAGATAGATGCAGAAAATCATCATGTGGTTCTGAGTGAAAACCAGTGCTCAGGATTTCAGGCTGGGGCGAATTTCAACAAGACAACTCAAAGAATATGTCAAGAAAAAGCCACTAAAAACTGGCTTGGGAAGAACTATAGAGTCTTTCAGAGTTTGGACCTGAACCCATAAGAGGATCTCTGGAAACGCTTGAAAATGTCTGCCTACCAATTCTCCTCGTCCAGCCTAACTGAGCCTGAATGATTCTGCCCAGAAGAATGAGAGAAACCCCCAAAAGAGGTGTATGCCAATCTTCCAACGAATACTTGAGGCTGTTATTGCTGCCAAAGGTACTTTAAGTACTAAGTGAAGGGTCTGAATACTTCTGGAAACTAGATATCAATTTCTTATTTTTACCAAGTCACAAAATGCTCCAAAACCCTGGTGGGGGGATTAAGCAAATTTTTTAAAGCAAATAAGTGAAAGGGTCTGAAAACTTTCTACATATGTAGGCTAATGCCAGCATGATTGTGTTGTCACAGTACATCTCTATTTTTTAACTTCTTAATATTGATATCTTGTTCTCATACAACAAACACCGCTGCACGTCTGTTTTATACACTCTTGAATGCACCCAGCTAGCTGCAGATCCCAGTGCATTCATGGATTGCAACCACACTATCCAGCAGAAAGAAGAGTGCCCTTCTGTACACTAAGCCCTAAATAAATCTACAGGTTTTCATGGAGTTTATCAACCGATGTTTAATCCAAATGAGCAGTGGATTTGTCTTCTGCATATAATCCATTCAAACATCCCAGTAGTGAATACGTGCACACGCACACACTCCTACAGCCCTCTCAACTAAGAAAGGGCTCATTCATTAGCTTATTAGTCCTTTTATTGCATAAAAACACCAAAACATGAAGTAAACAGAGCCTCCTGGACACAACATAGATGCCCAACTTAGACTGGTGTGTGTGCTTTGGGGAAGATCAGGCTGTATTCAACCCCGCAGGGCTAGATCTGTCCCTTCCATGCGGGCCTGTACTAATCAACTTACTAAGCTGATCTACTGTTGTCTGTCTAGACAGACAGGAAAAACATTGTTCCATGATTACATTTACAAGTAGGGGCGTGGTGCTACTAATCAAAGCAGCAAAACCTTATGTGAACCACCACAATTTCTATGGTCCTGGACGGCCTGTTCTTAGATTTTTTTTTCTGCTCACTTTAGCAAACGTAGTGCAGCCAACAGTCCTTTCGTGAGACCAAACAGGTTACATTGGTAGGGTGGAAGAACACACAGAGGTAAGGCTGAACACGAACAACTGTGGCGGTGCTAATAGAAGAACTGGCCCTTGCTTCTGAGGAAGTTTCCTCTGATCTTGCTATTAAGCAACACCATTCCTAGTCAACCCTTCCCTCACTAGCAGTTGCACAGAATGCTTTGAGTGGCTGGAGTTTAAGTGGGTCCACATGTGATGGAGTGATGGGCTCGGCTGGTGAGCATTTGTCTCTAGGTTGGGGGGAGTTGGTTACAGACAGACCAACAGACAGAGTTGTGTGTGTGAGCATGTAGAGAGAACAGCCACTGGGGCTTCCTGGAGGGCCACTAATCTCCTTCTCTTGATCACTGAGAGGTTGGGTTTGAACTGCTGCTTTGTCTGCTCTTTGTCAAAACAAAGGCCCTCCTCGCTCAGCTGGAATGGCGCTTCATGAGCCAGTTACAGCTTATAGACAGGAAGCAGGAAACACAGACTGATGTCAACTAGGGCTGCAGCACACGCATCACTCAATCATTCTGACAGCCAATTGGGCTGGAGAATGAATTAATTTAATAATAATGGAGTTATTGGTGTAAAACAAATGCAAAAACAGCTTTTTTAGATTTTGTTTGACTATACAGATGACTGAACTAACCCTAGGTTTAAAGCTGATTGTTTTAAAATGCTAAACTTTGTATGTGCTGAAATACAGCAACTGGGATGGTGGTTCATTCTATACCTCATGATTTTGAAACAATATTTAAGACTAACAAAAAGCTTCATTTATGATTCTAATGCTAAAACTCTACAAGATAGATCTAAGGAACACAAAGCAAGGTCTAAGACAAGTTTATGCTTCTTGAAATCAATTAAAATCAAGGTGCCTTGTAATTTCATTTAATAATGAGGATTTCTGTTTTTCCTTTGATAAATGATACACTCTCTCATATCTGGCCAAAGCTGTGGACAAAACACACATTATTAATATGGAGATTAAAGACAGCTGTGTAAACAGGACAGAGTGGATTTTAGGTAGTTTCTGGAGACAGAGTACTACTTAGCTGATCTCTGTAAAAGAGTAAAGAGAGAAAACTAAGAGGATTCAGATCGTTACGCATCTGTAAAATTGCCACCATGCAAACCACCCTTCAGCTGTGATCTCGGGACTGAAGGTTTAACTTATATTAGACTACGCAACATTTAAAGCATGTACATTAAAGAAATCGACAATGAAAATGTGTGTAAACCTGACACCGCTGATATTTTTGATAATGACAAATAAAAGTTCAACCCAATTTTTTTTTAAGGTTTACGTATGTATCCCGGATTTGAAGCACGAGGTACACGCGTATATGCCAATATCTAAATCTCATTAAAAGAAAAATAAATAAATGTTCTTCGTGTGCAGCAGCCCCTTCATCTTGGAAAGTGCGACTTCTCTAAAAGTTTCATTAAAGAAGATTCTGGAGGAAAAAACTCTGAAATCTGCCAGAAGTGACACATTTATATATAGCATCACCCACTATGATATACATGAGCATAACTGATCACTTATTTCAGCTCCTCTATGCTTATTAAAGGCCAGCAGGAGCTGTATGTTGAGCTCTGGCTGACCAGCGGAGTGATGCTATCTGCTCCTTTGATGTGGATTCAATGTCAAAGCAAGTTAAATGCAGTTAAGGTTTTTCAAGCCTTGCTCTAGATTTCCATAATCTTCAATTATGCAACAGCAAGACTAAAACAGGCCTGAGGCAGGCTAGATTTGAAATTTAACCACGCACCTTCCAAAAACACTGCTGTGCCGCTTCCAAAAAAAGGTGTAGGGTGATCAAGTTTAATTCTTGAAATAACGGCGTGAGCAAGACAGCAGAACACCAAAGTGCCAAGCTTCATCACACACTGCATAGCTTATGTACAGCTAAATGACTAATTTACTAATGACAGTGGGCCAAAACTGACGGAAAACGGACACTGGGGGTTAATTTAGGACCAAAGGACTTGCATTTAGAACGTAGTAGAGAGTCTCCAAAATGCAGCATGACCCATTTTCTTTAGAAACTTACTTGATCCATAGGTTATTTCTAGGCATCATGCCATCAGCTCTGCTTAGCTTTCTCTTTGTAGAGTACAATACATCTGAAGTCATTCTCTTCGGTCTAAATAATGCATCAGCTAAGAAACCACTCATAAAGCCAAAGCCCAAGTCCTATTTTTGGAGTGAATACGAATCCCAGCCCTGAAAATGAATTCGGTTTTGGCAGTCCTGACACAGAATTAGGCTGTGTCTCCATTTCTGCTTCCACTTAAACCTAAGTGGATTTATTTAAAGAAATAAATAAATAATACTATGCCATAATTATGTTGCTACATTCATGAACCATTCCTCTCACTCAGAAAAGCATGGCTGTTTTCAGTCATTCTGTGTTACGCTTCCCATCACTTCCTCACCTTCTTATGGTTTGAAGCCAACACCACTCCTTATTTAACAAAGTGCACTGCATGGGGTTTAGCAGCCATGAGCTCATACTCCAAGCAGTGCACCTAATAGGAGTACTTGATTTATTTATTTAGATAAAGCCCTAACACACAACTTCTGTGTTTGTAGTCAACAATCCAATCCAATGCTTTGCCAAGCTTATTTATAGCTGTTTTTTGCCCATGGCTGATTCAATGATTAAGGACGATTTAAGTGCACATCACAGAAAAGCTCCATTTTGTGCAACATTTTTCGCATGTGAGCTACGAGTATCTGCTGTTACTCTTGGAATGCTCATACATGAGCCCCTGAATTACATACTCAGTGTCATCCACTGAGACTTCAGAGTAAGCTTAACAGAAAAATCTGGTCTCAGCAGCAAATCTCCTAGGGGACTACAAAGGCTACAGTGTGCAAGTGAAAAACAGGCATTGTATGCAATTTCAAAAAGCTTCTTTTGGCCCCATCTCTATATTGAGAATGACACCCTGGATTCAACTACATTTCTGTCCTAAAATTATTTCAAGACAGGCCACAATTTATGGTACGTGATCTGGAAGGAGTTAAGGGGGTTAGACATATTTAAACCAGTCTTGATCTGTTTGGACTGCAGATACCTTTTCAAAAGGGCTCTGGAATTAGATGAGGACAAAACACAGCAGTGCAAAAATGCAAAAACATGCATAACACCGGCCTTTACGATCACACAGTGCAGTGTAGCGTGCTATGGAACACATTTTATGATATAACATGTAAAAGATGGGGTGGTGATGGCTTGCCCTCACGATAGGAAGGCTGTGGGTTTGAGTCCCAGACCAGTATGTAACCCAGAGGTTCCGAGCCCACCAATGCTCCCTGGACACAGCTGTTGCAGCCCAATGCACCGTGTGTGTTCTCACTACTAAGGTGTGAAGGATTAAATGCAGAGGACATATTTATTGCTCACTGTTAACAGTGTGTGAGTGCCAGTTCAGGAATTCTATTTAAATCTCATACATGTGCATATGATCTTGACGAAGACAGGCTGCAGAGCAGGAAGTTTCAGAGTTAAAAGATGCTGAGTTTTTTGTTGGGTGTGAAGAGGATGAACAGGATTAGAGGGACAGCTCAGGTTGAACTTTTTTGAGACTAAGCCAGAGAAGTGAGATTGCGTTGGTTTGGACATGTCCAGAGGAGAGACGAGGATTATATCAGGAGAAGGATGTTGAGGATGGAGCTGCCAGGAAAGAGGAAGGCCAAAGAGGAGCTGTTAATAAATGTGGTGAGACATGCAGGCGGTCGGTGTGAAGGGGGAAGATGTAGAGGACTGGAAGAAATGGATACGGATGATCCACTGTAGCAACCATTAAAACGGGAGCAGCCAAAAAGATGATGCGCATATAATATTGACACAGACAAAATAGGAGGGACAATAGAAAACTGCAGCAAAGAATGATATTTGTTCAACTCAATCGCACATTATTGCACAAAAGACACCTACGTAAAATGAATTCTGTTCTCTTTTCAGTGGAACACGCAGTAGATCAGGGTCCTAGAAATATGATCAAAAATATCCTATTTCTAGGCAATTATATTGCTCACCTCTATGGTACGTTAGGATCACATACTTTGTCCTTATTGCCACTGCCAAAAAACTGTAAAAAGTTCGATTTGATTACTTTTCTTGCTAGTTTACCAAGCACGCAGAGCTGGATATGTACAGGTGAAGCTCAAAATGATACAGAGGTGCAGTGATGGGTCAAAAGCTATTTGCATGTTTTCATTAAAGTACAATGAAAGCATAATTGCGGTGCGTGACTTGCTTAAAAATTATTAGCAGTCAAATCACAGGGTGAACGATGTTAAGTAATGTTCATGGAAAGCTTTGAGAGTTCAGTCAGAGAGACGTCATCACGACTTTGCTTATTCAAGTGAGGAGGAATAAACAGGTTTCCGTCTGGGTTTCTGGATGGCAACCTGCCATTCTCTCTGATATAGTATGCAGAGGCACTGAGCAGGAGGCAGGGCTGTATAAAGATTGCTTGTGCGTGTGTCTGTCTGTCTGTCTGTCTGTCTATGTATCTGTCTCTTGGTCCGTCCCGATAGAGTAATCTCGATTTAGAGCTTTGAAGCATGGCCAGGACTGTTCTTCTATGTGTGTATTATCTTCTTTGTGATATTAAAGCCACAAAGAACCAAACAGTGGAAAAAACAGCAGATGCTGATTAAAATGTTCACTGTTAGGGATGGGCTGTCTGGGCCAGATGCCAGAGCTAGGCTCGCATTGACCATATCATACTGTACGAGAAGTGTTCGTTCCCGGACTCGTCCAATTTGATACAAAAATGAAAAATCCCTCAAAACCCACAGAAGGAACAGAAAGTACAGCATGTAGGAAGCACACTCCCAAAACAGGTGCCGTCCCAAATTTCACACAGTAGTTCCTTCTCCCTCATGGATTCTTCCTTCATCACATGTTTCTTCTTGTCAAGACTCCAGATAAGCTCCAAAAGAATTTAGCAGGAACAGGTATGCTGTCACAGCATGTAGTTATTCATACAGCCAGTCAGAGAGTGACTGAGAACAGGGAGAGCTCTTCTTGCTAACTCTTCAGAATATGATCTTGACAATAAGAGCAGACGCGACTGTCATTACTCACTTGGGGTCTCGGAAAGCTCAAAGCGCCATCATTCACACAAAGCCAAGGGGCACTATTACAGCTCTGACAGTGACACAATTCACCTTCCAGGCAGAGGACAACATGTTGGAGGGCAAAAAATAAAAATAGCAAACCTAGTCCCTCCACCAGCATCAATGAATTGAAGGAAGGAATCATTTAGAGACAAAAAATCTAGTTCAGTTATACTCCCTTAGCTTAAATGTCATAGTTGCTCATCTAAGACAACTATGTGATTTGTGTGATCTACTTCGATTTTTTTAAATGGGTGATACTACAAGGCTAACTGGCAAAATACAAATACACCTCACCAATCAGCATCATGAAAACGGCAAACCTAAAGCATGTTGTTTAGTCCTCACAAGTGAAACCATCTGTATGTTCTCAAATTCTGAAGATCATCCATACTTTTTTCCATTTGATAAACAAGTTGTATACAGAATCAAAAAGTCTGCATGATGCCCCCCAGTTTTTACTCATGTTCAACCCAATCTGCAAGTCTCCGTTTGATGCAACGATGCAGGAAGGGTGAGGGGCGTGGAAAGTCTCATTTAAAACAAGACCTTTGGAAAGCTCGACACGTGGAGTAGAACTGCTGATTCTACATCAGTCAACAGCCCCTCATATTAAAGAGCATCATGCGAGTGTTGGTGACGAGGAGGGCTATCCAACCCACCCGAGAAAGTGAGGCCAATTAACGCCTCTTGGGACTGCCGGCCCCAGATGGCAGTGGAATCGCCACGGATCAAGCTCCTGATCTCCTGACGACAGAGCTGACACTTTAACGGCTGTTTCACTGGGGAGCAAAAATGATGTAAACTCAACCTCCCATCACTATTTCCTCAGACCTGCATAATGTGACTTTTTTTGTGAATGACTTTTTACTGATCAAAGATGCTTGTTGCTGCAGCTAACCTCCGGAATCAAATTAAACTCACTCATGATTTGCACTCGTCGACTGCATCAATCAGTAGAAGCGTATGTATTTATACCTGCAGACTGGCATGACATGTTTTTTTCAGTGCAGCACAGCATGAACTCTACCATGTTTTAAAGCGTCAGGCCACAGAAAGAGCTCGGATTGTAAGAAGAGCATTTGAAAATGACACATGAAAGAGACGTGGTGCTACAGAGCGGCTCTTATGTCTAATTTAGCCCCAGTGCTCTGAGAAAGCTTTGTCTGAGGGAACCTGAGCTCCGGTGCTACTGCAGACTGATCTGGTGGCTGCAAAGCACTGCGTAATTCATAGCGACCATAAAGTCCTCACCTGTCGTGCAGCCTGACAGCTGAGCTAATCACCCATACCAAGGGAGACAGCACAGCAGACCCAGACTGTCCCATCCCATAAACATTCACTCGACCCCAACCCTGCCTCTTTATTGGCATAGGACAGGTTACAAAGGATTCTGGGAGCCTTGTGCCATCAGTTGGATCATCACATGGGGGTAGATGGAGAAACCTGCTTTGATGTGGATTTACCAAGAGCGAGAAGAAAGATACTTAAACAGAAAGGATGCATTACACAAACATGATCGGGGTGCACATGTATCATTGGCCAGTGTTCTTCGTGACAAATAAATGGAGGAATTTTATTCAAAAATTTGATAGTAGCATTCTAGCTGAAAAGAAATGATAATTGAACAATCCATTTTTCACCCACACATAATCGCCAGTAGTGGGTATTCCCCCGACTTTTCCAAAAATGCTTCCCAATCATTTTAATAAGCCCTTGTGATAATTTTGTGATAATCAAAAGATGATTTAGCCTTAAATGGATATGATAAATGATTATATGTATACAATTTGCCAATTTATTCATAATTCAGTCTAATAAGGCACAAAACAGCGATTCCCAATTTGTGCTATCCTGAGAAAAAAAAAAAAACCAAGAATGTCAATAGAAAAAAACATCTTAATGGCAAAGGTGAAGAATCTCAGTGTCCTCAGTCACATGTTTAGCCACTTCTAAGGTCAGTAGACAGAAATAAGTCAGCAAACTAGTGAACTGATTTAGCAGATTGCAATATGAAGGTCCTAAAAGAAACCCATTCATTCCATTGAAATAATTACAACTCTGATCTAGTTGCCTAAAAAAAAAAAAGTACATTATAAGCCATAAAACTTACCTCAGACCACTTAGCATCGAAAATGAACTTGTCTATGATTTTTTTGTAAACCAGTTAAACAGCTGCTCTGTTTCTCAGCATCTTCTACATTTCTACTGTAAATGGATGTATAATAAGGCAAAACTCTTAAAAACAAAGTGGAAAACTTTGAAACGGAAATCACGTTTTATGGATGTTATTGCACATCGCATAGGTTTCTGCAACTATTTATATTTGTGTAAAAGTGAACAGAAAGCACTTCTGATAAACATTTATTCTAAACTTCATCCTGCACATAAAAATAATATATTAGGCTTATTTAGTAGCAAATAATTGCCAGCACCAGGTCGATAGCTGGTAGATTTCCCTTTATTTTTGCCCAGGACATAAATGTGTGTCAGGTTTGACTATTAAAATTTTTCAGTGCGGCCCACCATGTGAACCAGCTTGACACTTCTGCTATAAAGCCTGCAGCCAAGTGTCCTGTGTAGCAAAGAAAGGTGTTGCCATGGCAACTGCCCTTATTTGCAGCAGGATGTCTGGCTGGACAATGGCCGAGCCCCGATTTTCCCACCGAACTGCCTTCGTCACTTCATTCTGCTCTGACCAGCACAACAAAGGAGCACGTTACCGTTTTGGTGCATAAATGTTTTTAAATCAGCTACCCAGATAGCATTTCTGCATTTTGTTGGCAAAACTCCAGCAGAAAGAGTAAAGAAGGAGCATTGAGGGCAAATAAAGTTTTGGTTTGACCTGTTTTGATGGAGTGGGGGAATCTAGATGCTACTCCGTACACTTTTTAGAGATCACAGTGAACAACTCTAAGCCTTAAAGAAAACCGAACAGCACCGGGGGCTTGTATGCATGAAAGTTCTTTTTCAAGAACAACTTCTCCTTTCAGCTCCTCTTGTTAGGGGTCTGATCCACCACAGTGAATCATTTAAAGAAATCTCAGTCTCTCAGTGCAGATGTGTTTTGAGCAGACATCAGTAGTGACGCACCAACATAATCTTTCCCTTCAAAAATATTACTGCTCGATGGCGGCTTCAATCCTGACATACTATTCCATTTTTGAAACACTTCAACCTGGAAAAAAACAACGTACATAAGCAGCACACGCAGAATTATAAACGTTTTTTTGAACCCCTTCTTGAAAAAACCATTAAAAAAATACCTCTCTACCTTTGATGAAGACCTTATATACAGTGGCCTTGAATAGGCCCCATGATCAGAAGGTTGTGGGTTCCAATCCCAGACCAGTAGTTCTCTGGTTCCCTGGGGCCTGGACATAGCTGCCCACCGCTGCATAGTGTGTGGGTTAAAAGCAACTTTGTGGTTCACTGTGTGCTGTGCTATTCACGATGACGAAGTCACTTTCACTTCATAAAACATGCATCTTACAAAAACATGTTATATTTACATTTATTTATTTATTTATTTAAAACACACAATACACCCAAACACTAACAATATAATGGAAAACCTATTGAATATGCGCTTAAGCACAGTGGCTTTTCTGGGATTGGCCAAAATAGTGTTAAATGCAGTTTCAGGTCTGAATTTCTCAAGGCCCCATTATCTCAGGCTGTCAACGCTGCTGGAACTTGGTAAATATCACAGTCAATGCAGCTCATAAGCGGCGGATCAGGAACAGCTGTGTTGATCCAAAGACCTGGATCTGAAATGGCAGCATCGTTTGATGCAGTTGAGTGACAAAGGTAGCGCCGCAGCACTGAACCCAAGGCTAAAGGCTATTTTTACCCCAAGAGACTGACATGAGTTTCATATCTCTCTGCTCCCTCGGGAACAACCTAGACTGAGCTTTTCAACTAGCTAAGCTTTTAAAAGGGGCTAAGGTAAGCATGTGAGACTGTTCGCACTCTGGTTCTCTGCTCCTGTTTGTAGCATACAGGTGTATTCTCAAAGGGCAAATAATACCAGTAACATGCAAAGCCTGCAAACCACTCTACTGTACGGTTTGCTTCAGTTTGTGATTCAGCAATCAAAGCAGCTTCAAGAAAAACTGCAGCTGCTTATTTTCAGCCTTTAGGGTTGAAGGGGTTAACCAGGTGCAAATCCAGGCAGCACCGCCTTACCGCCTGCTCTGAATGCACTGTGCAGGGATTAGCACTAAAAATACTTCCCCATTTCCACGCCGCTGTAGAGCCGAGACGGCTGCAAACGCCTGATGCAACACATTACCATCCACAATTTAAACACTGCAGTTCTTCCCACAATGCAACTGCTTTTTATGCCTCAATAGGCTGAACAGGCTTTGTCATTTCGAGAAAAGGGGAGAGTGGAAAAGTGGGTCCAAATGAGGAAATAAGCAAGATTTATAAAAAGGAATGCTGTTCCTCAAACTAATGTAATAAGCAGAAATTGACTTATGGTGTTTAGTTTTAAACAAATAAATAATAACCAGAAATATTTCCAATATAGACCCAGGCAACATGATGGTACTGTTATCATGGTTATGTCCCAGCATTTCTCTTCATGTTTTTCTGAGCAAATGATGCTGGCAGTTCATACCATGACTCAAGCGCATTCAATTGCGAGCCCCTTGGCTTATGCACATTTAAATGTGATCAGATTCCTGTGGAACAAGCACATTTAACAGCATCTAAAATCTCAAAATATATGCTAAATATATAGATAAAGATATATGGATAAAAGTAACCCATGTTAAGCATTTACAGCATAAAAAAAATTAATACAGATGTTAAAGGAATTTCACGATAAACTAATGTTAAAATTGTCTTGCACCACACTGCTCTCTCTCTTTTTGGCTTTTACAGGTAGGGCCAGGTTTCAGCTTAAGTGAAGTGAAAGTGACTACATGTCATTGTGAAACACACCACAGCACACAATGGAACACAACCTGCTGCACGTATTTCCAGGGCCCAGGGAGCAGTGATAGGAACGGCACCTTGCTCAAGGGTACCTCGGGGCAGCCTGCTGGTCTGGGACTCCACCACTCCCCCAGGTTGCTCTAAGTTTAAGATTTGAAGTTATCACAGTCCTAACAGTAACAACAAAAATCTCAATCATCACATCTCAGTTTGAAGGGGTTCATGAACTGTGAGGACTCACCTGCACACAAGGGTGGCGATGATGACGCACCAGGCGGTGCAACAGCAGTCTGCGTTGGGCTGCTCATCACTCTTTTTGCGACGACAGCAGAGCCAGAAAGAGTAGAAAAGGAGGAAGAGCAGGTCCAAAGCCAGACAGGCCAGAGCAACACCACCCAGCAGCAGAATGGACTGCAAAACAAGAAGAGATCAATTTGCTTTCATTGTACATAACATCAGCTGACAAATATGTGCTGCAAGGAAGAGAATAAAGATGTCTAAAACAAACAGAACGGCTCATAAAAACCCATTAAAACTGTGCTGCATGAGCAGCACTGAAGAACAGAATGAGCAGTTTGCAATGAGTCTTGATCATTCTTATACCCTGCTCGTTTGCTTTCCATCTGTCCACTGCAAACTCTTTGCAAATCATACAAACAACAGTAGCAAAGCATATAAAATGAAGTTAAAGTGAAATGAGGCTCAATCCAAGGTGATGTTTTCATAAACAAGTCTTTTCAGGAAGGACACGAGCCTGTAAATAGGGGACACCGTATCTGGAGAAAGAGGAAAACTATGTAAAATAGATTTTTTGCCAAATCAGATTTAAGCGATACCACTTCTGTCATTTTTAACTTTGTGAAGTCATTTTAACTTGAGAAATGCATGCGTACTGACATCCAATACAATCTGGGGTTACTACTATGGCTAGACAGTGACACACATTCCTTTAAAAAAAAAAAAAAAAAAAAAAAAGTAACGTTAGATTTGAACAATCACTAAGATCATGGAGAGGGGAGAAAGAAAAAAAAAACAAACATGCAAAGAGTTCACTAGTTTAAGAAATTAGAATTCAGAAACTTTTTTTTTTTTTCCTTCCTTTTGAAATTCACCTACTACATATTGCTCCGAGAGGTTGGTTTACTGGTGTCCAGAGTAGGCAATCGTTTGATAAGGTTTTTTTGGCATCAGAGAGATGAGAAACTGACACAACGTAGCCTCAATACATGCAGATCGCTAACAATACTACAACTGACGAAAATACTCTTTTGCTTTAAAAGCACTCGCACTTCAAACCGAAAAGTGTGAGAACGTTGTGGAGACTCCCAAAAACAGGGTCAGTGTAGTCTGGGCTTTAGTTATTAGGAAACAACCTACTTCATTTCCTTCTTGTTGTGACAGTCACTCTAGGACTTAGCACTTTAAGAAAGCCTAACCACAAATTCTTTAGAAACTGTCACCACTCATAATGAGGCCCACCATCACTGCATGAGATGGGAAGCAGCCATAGATGGGCTTGGCTCAATGTCAGTCCAGTTCATCTTCGTGTAGCCAGTGCACTTCTGCCTTCATGCAAGCAACTCAAGTGTCCCAAAATCATAGTGTCCTTATCCCTTTCAACCTGTGCCAAGCCATCCATCAAGCATCAAGCTCACTGTGTGGGATCGCAGACAGCCGGGCAGGAGATTGCGTCTGCTCAGAAGAACCGCATCGGAACGCTTTGTGATTGTGCATGGGGGGGTGGGGGGGTGCTTGGAGGAACAGGTTCAGATCACTCCAGCTGCGAGCAAAATGAAGTGCTGTTGTCTCTCGCTCAGTTGCACCTCGCATTGTTTGGAGAGAATGAAAGTGAGATGATTAAGCAGAGATAAAGTCTCCTGCTGAGGAGTTAATAACACAGCCATCCCACACTACTCTATAAATCACCAATAAGCTCCATCACATTTAGGAAAACTAACAATCATGTAATCCAAAGCAGCTCTTTCTTGGGGACTGACCGAGTTAGGAGCGTTCACACAGGTATGCACCATGGAGACTGTATTCTTGCAAACATCTGGGGGGCACTCTCAAAGTATAAATACGTCCCTATAATCAGGATGGCCAATGGATTGTAGATAGTTGCTTGTGGTGAAGAGAAATGTTGTATTTGTACTCCTCCTGTGGTGGGAATGGCTTTAAAGAGAATGTAACCATTATCAGAGCTGTCCTCTAAAACAGCTGCTTTACATTTCTATACCATATAAGAGAAGGCATGGAACTCATTTCCAAATAGGAATACAATCCAGTTCCCAGAGAAACATGCTCAACATGGGTCTAAATTTGGGCCCCGGCTGTCTACTGCAGTGGACACTGAAAAATGAACAAAGTACACCATTCAGACAGATGAAGGAAAATGAAGCTTTTATGAATTCCTCATTCTGTCAAAGTCAATCGCAGCTACAATCAGCTTTTTGTTCAAAGTGAGTCACTTACAAGGAGCCGCGTCAAAGATTTTATTTTGAACTTGGCAAAACTGGCAACGTTTCTCAATCCAAGCTGGAAATACCCAGATCTGCTTCATACATTTTTATAAGCAAACGTTTCAGTTAATATCGAACATGCACACCTTGAAAAGTCTGGAATCCTGGCAAAACACGGTCCCATTTAAATTTTTTTTTCTCTCTAAACACTTCACTGCACCCTCCAGACGTGGCTGTGTTAGTGTCTGATCACACACGGGGACCTGATGCCTTGCTGTCTTTGGTCTATCCATTGCTCAATCCATTGCTCACTGCATCACTTCTCCCTAAAGTTTCCTGCAGCAGTGAAGTTCTGATGGAGTATCCATCGCTTTTCATTCACATTAATTCAATGTTAATCGGCTAAACGGCTCCATGTTTTCAATCTACTTTGAGTGTAACTTACTTGCCTTGAGATTCTGATTATTCAGTTATTATTCTTTAGACTTAGGACAAGTTAATCAGTTAAAAAAAAAAAAAAATCAAATGAATAAAATGGCTGCAAGTAGTTGGTGAATTTTGTCATCATTTTGAAAACTGTGGCTACAGATGGCGCTTGCATGCTTGCAGGGCTTTTCGTTTCTGCTCCAGCTACGTTCTTCCCGACGAGCAGGATGGTGTATCTTCAAATGCTTCCGCAACTGCAGTGAGAGGTCATTGGGACTTGAATCCTCTACACAGAGTTTGTGGCTTGTCAATAGCCTCTCATGGAAACCATTAAATAGTTCAATGAGTTACACTGTTGATCAGCTCCCTTACCATTAAAAGGATCTGTAAGATCTTCAGTTTCATTGGGCCACTTGGTTCATTTTTGTGAGAATAAAGTTTCAGGGAATGCAAACCTAACAGGTAAAGTAAAAGAGAGTGAAGCTCTACAGCATAGTCCCATATATTAGCTTGTAGGGCTTGGAAGGTTACATTTTTAACTTCGACCTTGCATCTGGTTCTAATAGCTGGGTTTCTCTTTTGGGTGCTCTTGGTTCATCTCAAGGCCACTTCCTTATCGAATTTCAAGGAAACTAGATGATTCAGTAAACTCACAGGCTGGACGTTTATGCCTTTATGACCATATTTACTGTGACGCTTACGTGAGTAACACTAGAATAAACGCTAGAGTTGAATTTGAAAGTTGAATGGGAGGAAGAAAGATTACTGGCCCATTTAAGCTGTTCAACTAAGACTTTAATTCTAAGTAAGAGGCTTGAGAAAACTTGCTTATCGTTGATGGGGAAACAGTTAAATTACCACTAAATAAGAACACCACCAAGGCTGCATTTGACAGCATCTAGCCAGAAGCAAACGAGGACAGCATGAGGATGAATGGTGTGAAATGAAGGAGGATGCAAGGCTACAGCTTAGTTTGAAGCTAATCTGGGAGGAGAGCCAGCAGGCACTTAGGATATGATTAATCATTGTTTAAACACCCTCGTTCCCAAAGAAACACAGCTTCCACCAGAACAGTATAGCAAACATCCACTGATGTTGCATTTGTATAACCCCACCGAAAACGCTTTTGCACAATTTTACGTTCAGAGCCTTTTTTTTAATCGGCAAGGATGCTGATTAGGGCTAATGTGACTTCCTATGGAATTTGCACAGCAGGCAACATAGCAATGAGTAATTTCACGAGAGACTGTAAGGGAAGTTCAGGAGAAAATCCATGGCCTACATGAAGGCTAGAGGGAGAATCTGAGGTCATTAGAGGGCTAAATGCTCAACAACTAAACCTTATTACGTACAGATACCATCTAAGATGTCATCTGCAGGCTTCTTCCTAACAACTTCTAAACAGAAAAAGAAACCATTCGCAACAAACCATCGTCTTGCATGCATGTGAACAAAAAGAAAAGCCGGAGACTGAGTAATGCATTTAACACACTTGACTGCAGTGTGGAGCTCGCTCATGCAAATGCAAACAGCACAGTTGCATTTGATTTATATAGGTCACAGTGCTCACTTTTTGAAATTCCTGTGAGAACTCAGGCTAAAGAGACCGCCATGATTACTGAGATTTCAATCCTGCCACGTTTTCCTCTCGGCTGTTAGCAGTTTTGCGACAGGAAGAGATCCAGACTCCGCTCTCCTAAACAAGCTGTAATCTCCAGTAGATTATCTAAATGGGCTTTCTCCTGCCACATACTGAATGGGATCCACCGCAGAGTAGTTCATCATAAAGAAGCTCATTTCCAAAACCTGCTTTGCAAGTTTCAGGTCCTACCGACTATCACATTTTGTTTCTTTAACTGCAAATACTTCTTAGTCATTACCGTGGCCAGACACACAACGGAAAACAGAAACGTTCCTTGTGTAGAATGCCATTGTGTTTATTAGTGAAAGCAGCAAGCAATTTGGGGCTCTGAGGTACCGTTGAAAAGAAAAAAAACTTGGATTCCCACACACAGTGGGAAAGGAAAATATCTCCAGCCAAATGCAGCATATAGAAATGCCGCATAAAAAAAAAAAAGTCAAAATCTGAAACCAGAACTTCACTGAAGCATTCCAATGTTGAAAGGGTCTTCTTTGAAGTGGCTAAATTACCCAGAAGTCTATCTGACTCAAGAATAACTGTTTAGAGCAAATCCTGAGTTTCTAGGCAAGCTACTCAAGAACTACTACTATAGTTTCATACAAAGGCTTAACTTATGCAAAAAAAAAAAAAGCCACTGAGAACAAGCAGATTCAAACCACATTTTGATGTTCGCAAACATATGTGGTGAAAAGGGGGGAAAGGTTTCTGAATGATTCGTTAACAAGCAGTTGTATTATTCACTTCCACCAAACTCCACCTTGAAGCAAGTTCAGCAGAGATGGTGTCAACATTTGACTGAGCCTTCACATATTCATCATCTTCTCAGAGCACCACAAAAATCTGAAAAACTCTTCAACATGCTGCCCTAAAGTTCAATGCTGTATGAGAATGATACATGGTTTGCTGTCCACTCTTGCTCCTTGGGGATCTTTACTGTTTTTGGTAGAAAACAGAACTGAGGCTCGTTTACTTTGCAATTATAGCAACAAAGGGCTTGAGACGTCTGTGAGAAAATGGCAGTAATCCTGGGAGGGGCGCTTCTCAGTTTTTGACTCTTTGAAGTGCATGACAGTAAACCTGACCACACACATGCACATACAAACACGTGGCAACCGACACCCAACTTCAAAATGGAAACAGTTAGCCAGACTGTTTGGACTTTACTGGGACCAATAAGAATACACGCATCCCAAGCACCGGGCCACATTGCAGTGGTTAGTAAAGGCTGCATTGCCGGCCTGGGCTGCTAATGGCACCTTTGCAACTTCTCCAATGCCAGGAATGTCATGTGATGAATTTATTTGCAGCACTCTGCTGAGAGAAACAGCTTGTGTTTCCTGCCTGGCCTCATGACAAGGCAGCCTCGTCAGTCGGTATCGCACCAGGCAAACAAACTGACAAAACAGATTAGCAGCATCCCAGCTCTCGCTTCCTGCTCTTGAAACGGCATTCCCGTGAATGACACACTGGAACGCCTAAAAATGGTCACACAAAAAGAGGGGTGCATTTTGAAACCCGCCTCAGGCGTGAAGCAGAACAGATGACCATGGAAACGTTGCCAGTCCCCTCTCCTCAGCGAAAATCATGGACTAGTGCAAGCTCCCCCACACAGAGCCTAAAGGGAGAGTGTGGGAGTGGGAAAACATGCAGTGAGGTATAGTCTCAGTAAGGGCAAATCTTCTACTCGGAATAGGAAGGGTGCTAAAACATGTTAGGGGTGGTGGTGGTCTAGTGGTAGGGTACTTGCCTACGAACCTATGGATTCAGAGGTTCCCGGTTCGAATCCCACCTCTAGCACTACCACCATTGGGTCCTTGAGCAAGACCCTTAACCCTGAGTGTCTCCAGGGGGACTGTCCCTGTAATTAGGACCTGTAAGTCGCTCTGGATAAGAGCGTCTGCTAAATGCCGTAAATGTAAATGTAACATGTTAGAAGAAAGCCCAGTGAATCCATTGGGCTACTACGCAGGTTTGGATAGATTCTAGTACTGACGGGTTTATTGGCTGAAATTTGAGCCAAAGTTTGTTTTTGCCTATATTTGTACAAATTTTCGGTTTTAAGGGAGGAATCTATGGGTACATCATAACTCTAATAAGATTTTAAAAATGTATTCTAGATTTTAGTTAATATTATTAAAATATTATTTTTCACTGGTAATGTAGAAGCTGTCAGTTGTACATGCCATGCTCACCGGACGGTGAAGACACTTAAAGCAAGATCTTCTCAATTTGTGAAGATATCATTGGTCTTCATCTCAAATTAGCCTCTGCTGCCCAGCTAGAAAGCTCTGCATCTAATGAGAACATGCTGAATAGCTAGCTCTCCAACATGGCATGAAGTTGGCACATGGCACAGGTTTTGATATAAAATGATCCTAAATGGACCAAAAATTCCTGTCACTCACTGTTCCCTGACAAGAGCAGACCAAAGAGTTTATTTCTAAAGACGATTTTTAGAACCGTTTTCTTGGCTTTCCTAGATGACTTGCTGCAATTCAAACTCTGCAAGCAAATTTTTCAGGGTTGGCAGACTGGGCTGAATACTGGGCTGAGGATGATCATCTTGGATGTTAATTGCAATGTAGTATTGGAATTCAGTTCTGTTAATTCCCATTATTTTCAATGAAAATAGAAACCACTGTAACGTTCTGCAGCTTCACTTTAGTTGGTATTGGCCAACTTTGGACAGTGGTTTGATTCTCTTGTTTTGCGGTGTGTCCAACGGGAGGACCAGAAACTTAACAGATCATCCAAATATGAAGATACTCGAACCAAACTGCACAAGTCAGTGACCATTTCTGTGACCACAAAACAGCAAAACAGTCATTTGGTTCGATCGTTGTTTATAGAATCTTTTCTAAATTCAGTACTGCACCTCCTCTATTAAGCCAAAGGGTATGTTCATCTTAAACCGTTTATTCTCAGATCATGCTCTTACCTCCTGGGCTTACTCCCCCAGACAGCAATTTCTTCTGTACCGTGAAATAGAACACGACATCTCTTTCACTCCCATACACCCCAAAACAATGCATGCATGCGTAAAAACCAAATACAACATTTATTGTTGCCCCACATACTTGAGGGCAGTTGCAACGATGTTGGAAATGTATTTATTTTTTGTCCTCAGGTCCAGGCACAAACAACTTAAAACACATCAGTTATAACTTCATTTAACGTGACTCATCTTCTAGGCATATGTTTCTCTCCTTAATTACCCTTAAACTGAAGTAACACCACAAAGCCTACGCCATCCCTTTACCCATGGCCTCTAATCTCCCCCAACTGAATATTTATATCACATTATGAATAATTTAAATGACCGGCTCGACGAACAGCCCAAACCATGGCTGTTCCTTTGTTCTTTCTCCGAGCTCCCAAAAAGAGCAGTGTCTGCCGGAAAGATTTAAGTATTGGTCAAAGTGGAATTTAGGACCAAGTTCAGACATAAGCGCATTAAGGCAACAGTGGGCAACGCTGAGGGGGTAAGATTAACCCTTAACTAAATAAGGTGACATCTCCGATTATGTCCGATTCAGTGAAGTGCCACGTTGTCCCCTCCCCCACCGTCAGCTGTGCCATTTTCTATCTCCAGCCTTTTAATCCAAACGCAATGAAAGATGGCCAATCATGAGAGCGGATCAGTCATGCAGGGTCAAATTGTACAGGATAGTCTTTTGGGGCTTTTTCTACTCAAAGCCCTTTGTTACTCCTGCAAGTCCAGTGTAAGCAGCCTTCGTCTCTGCTACTGAGGACACGGAGTGCATCTTAACTATGAAACAGGGCTACACAGCACAAGCCACAGAAACATACAAGTGTGATCCAAGTATACGGATTTTAAAGAGCGTATTCCACAGGAACAGGAACTCCTTAGATACAGAGACCTTAGCTCATAGTAGCACTAGAAAGACATCTTTGTATTGCCCAATCACAAAGTTTGTTGAAGTAATAATACTGCATTTGAACTCAATATCTATAATACCAGGGCTGCCAAAATATATATTCACAAATAATCCATTTATAGGCCTGATTGGACAGCATGTGCCCAATGGAGTTGTGTGAATGTAGCTTATGTCCATTATTTTAAGCTACTGTACGTGATTAGCCAAAGCTACAAAAGAAAATGTGAAGCTCAACATTATAACTCTACTCTGTAATGTCATTTATGCATTTTAACAAGTTAGTTGACATTTTTACTATTTTAAGCTGTGTGTGAATAGATTTCTGGGATGGTTTGATATTTTCCCCATATTAAATCTTAAAAGATAAGCTGCGTTTTAAGCTAATTACCCATTAGCAAACAGACACAAACAGGCTGCTGAATGCTTTTCTTTGGAAACAGCTGCTAAACACTTTTCTTAAGGGTAACGTTAACTCATTCAGACAAATCACTGTGTTGTGTATCCTCAGGAAGAAGTTATAAAACTGTTCGTCAGAACAGCGGCGCTTAGGAAACACTGCCATTTGCTGACCGTTTGCAACTCAGAACCAAAACAAGGAAGAGTTGTTTTCTATTCAGGGAGTCAAAAGTAACACTGTGCTTTAATGTAAACCCAAGTGAAACTTGCATATGTTAACTTTTGTCAAAGGAAAATGCTCCCAGCGATTACTTCTTTTTGAGCTTTCAGCTGTAATACTTCTGCCTTTGCTTCCTGATCACACAAACTTAACCCTGTAAGTGAACTATTACCGGTCACTCAACTTTAATATTGTGGAACAAAGACACACACACACAAATATTCAAATGTCTCTTCACTTCTGGTACCAGAAGTGCTTAATAGGACACAAAGAAGAACACAGTCATTCTTAGTGGTGTTTATCCAGCAGTCAGCGGTCTATCTTTGGTTTTTGGAACAGCTGGTGAGACTAGGCTCCACTAAGGAATCCCAGACAAACCCATATGGTCTTCTCCTGAGATCTTTCACAAGTTTGGTCATCAAATGCTAGAAAACCTTTTATTATTTGCTGATAATAAATGATTGAGTATGCTACTGTTGGCCCATATTTGGTCAATAAAGATATGAGGGCTAT
Source organism: Hepsetus odoe (assembly GCA_017165825.1). Taxonomy (NCBI): domain Eukaryota; kingdom Metazoa; phylum Chordata; class Actinopteri; order Characiformes; family Hepsetidae; genus Hepsetus; species Hepsetus odoe. Next base: position 15,199,861 of record CM029368.1, read on the forward strand.
ATCAACTTGGGTAATGGCTAAGTAATATGTCAATTAATTGGAAAAAATAATTGAGTAATCAGACCCCCTCGTATCAGAATTCAGACAAACGGCAATTTTTCCATTTTAGCCGAAGTGAAAGTGACTATTCTTCACTCATTGTGAAACAGTGAGCCTAGTCTCACCAGCTGTTCCAAAAACCAAAGTTAGACCGCTGACTGCTGGATAAACACCACTAAGAATGACTGTGTTCTTCTTTGTGTCCTATTAAGCACTTCTGGTACCAGAAGTGAAGAGACATTTGAATATTTGTGTGTGAAACAGCACAGCACACAGTGAGACAAGAGCTACAGAAAAAGCACTCGGGAAGCAGTGATGGGGACGGTCCCTTGTTCAAGGGTACTTCAGGGCAACCTACTTGTCTGGGATTCAAACCTACAACCTTTTGATTCTGGGGCCAACTCCCTAACCACTAGGGTGCCGCTGCCCCAGCCTCTGCATTTAACCCATACCCACACACATGCAGGGAGGAGCGTCCAGGGAGCAGTGATGGGGACGGTACCTTGCTCATGGGTACATTAGGACAACCTAATGGTAAAGGATTCGAACCCATGATCTTCCAATCTGGGGACCCAGTCCCCAACCTCTAGGCCACTGCTGCCCTGCTGCGCACTATAAGCTTTATATCCAATATAACTCTTTATTCCTGTAAATAACCAAGTCCCTGCTGCAACAGTGGTCTGTCTACACTACTAGACAGAAAACTTCAACAAAACACTCAAATTAAGAGAGATATATCAGGCAACTCTGTCATATCATTACATATTTGGAAAATATAATTAAACTGAGCTTTATCAATAAAACAATGCAGTAAATTAATTAATATAATGTCTTTATTGAGTAGTTCAAATGTATTCTGTCCTAATGGAATAGCTGCGGGGGAAAAAATTACAATCAAAGCACGTTTATCGTTCAAGTCTTCCGTCTTTAGTTTGGAACCGTGGATACGATTCTTACATTGCCACATTCTGAAGATCCAGATGCAGTGTGAGAACGCAGGGAAACTTTTGCTGATGCATTTTTACAGAAATGATTTTGGGTTTACTACCGAGAATGCTTCAGCAGAACAGAGGCGACGCCCAAGTGATCGGACCTGCAGCAGAAGTAAGAAAATGCCTAAGGAACTGAAATAAAGAAATAGAGCACAAATAACTTGGTAAACAGAAAGTAACATCTTACACAAAGCAGGCAAACAAGAAACGAGAAAGGGGAAGGTGGTAAACCAGTTACACAAAGGAACCTAAACCCATCCGCAGTGTCCGATTACTTTAAAAGCATAACTTTCATGAGTCATGCTCTTTTTTCTCCAAATCTCTTCTCAATGTCAGCTGAACTGAATATCTACAAGCCAAATAATCTGGGAACAGAAGGACAAGCAGCCACTTCACAAGAACGCAAGAATCCAACCACTGCATCTTTTTCAACTTCTGCTCTCGCAATGTTTCAAGACAGCTGCACGCACTTGGAGCAAAGTGCTGACTCAGTTTATATGAGCTGGCAGATGCTCAGGACTATCCTCTGAAGACGGACAGTACAGAGAAACCAGGCTTCCCACACAGAGAGCAACAAGGTCATCTGCGTTCTATTGGGACGCCCGGCTATGGATAGATGCGCATTCATCAGGATTCACATTTGCCTTCCTGTGACGGAAGCCTTTCAGCTGGTCATATCCCTGGGAGTCCCAGAGTCATGTGACTTTTTCCAATTCAGTGGTTGGAGACTGCATATTTCCAGATGCACTGACAACAACAAAGCATATACCAATTAAAGTGGAAGTGCCACACAGCAAAACACTTTCTTTGCATTTGACCTCATACATCCTTGTACAGTATCATGTTCAAGGGTACCTCAAGGTAACCTACTGGTCTGGGACTCAAACCCACAACCTCCCGATCCTGGGGCCTAGTCCCAAACCACACTATTTCACAAAGCATGAGTAAACAGGAAATTAAATGTCAAATCAGAAAGTCAAGTCTATTTTTTGCCACAGAGTTTCTTTCATTAAAAAAAGTCAATCTTGTCATTGACAATGAGAAGCAACCAGTCAGTTTTCTGGCGAACAACATTTGACCAACATTCGTCAGGCCCACTGCAGCCAGGAAAGTTACTGATTAGGGATCGCATGATTGCAGATGGAAACACTCGCTGCAAAACTTTATCGCTAACAATCACGGGGCATCACTTTAAATTTCTCTATTGGATTCTCCATACTGATAGTAGGGCCGAGTAAGCCAACTAAATTCTGAGATGAAGCCATTTCGAAATTTCTGTTGGTTTTCAGATGCCCTTGCTCTCTCACTGCCACGTTTATTTACACATTGGCCAAAGTCAAATACAGCAGCAAAGAGTAACAGCAGCAGATTCTAAACCACTGACATTCTCCTGGGACAGTCGTGTACAGACCATGAAATCCATTCGGGGGGGGACAGCATGCACTCGACCACTTCCCTGGGTCGTTCCCAAAGTTGATTCAGAGCGTTTGTGTATGCAGATTAAGGCGAAAGACGAAGAGAACTACAGTATTTGATCGGACTCATCCAATGAAGCTTAAACCAGAAGCTCTGCAGAGTCCCACTGCGCTGTCGCACCAACCAGTGAAACGACCTTGTTCAAATGAGTGTGACCAGGTCTTAGCTGGTTTACGACGGTCAGGCCAGTCCTAGCTTGTCTGCCCACCATCTGTTACCTTGATGACGAAAGATCACAGCTGAGGGTTAGAAAGGTCTCTCCGTCAGTCACACCTGTGGGCTTTTCTGTCAGGATGAAGGCCGGTTCTGTTTGTCTGTGTGGACACTGCTGTAGATCTGCAGCAGGATCTGTGCCTGATCTTTTGATAATGAGATCATTTAGACCAGCTGTGGATTGTCAGAAGCCCATCAGGTGCAGGACCATAACCATAACGTATCATCATCACTTCCCAATGCGTTCAGAATTTGTGTCGTCTTTGACTGATACCAGATGTCCATCCATGTGTGTGCGGGATTTTGAGCATCATTCTGATTTTTACTCTTCCACTAATGGTCTCACGTCTCTTTCAAACAATCTGCCACCTTTTATAGCCAAAACCTCATTTTCCCGCCTGAGATCACCACTATGCAGTCCTCCGAGTGCAGATCAATCTGCCTACTTGTTTAAAACCGCAGTGTTTTCTATGATGACCATGTTCTGAACTGCAACTGGTCCAGATATTGAACAGAAAACATTCAACCTGACCCTGACAAGATCTCAAAAACGACCATGGCCGCGTTCCAAATTGCACCACCTGACTACATAGTAAAACTTAACCAACAGGGTGCGATCAGTGGAGAAGTATGCGTGGTAAATCTTCGTCGCCCTGGGAAAATAGCTCAGAAATGACGGTGGCTGCGTCCTAAACCGCACCACCACACTGCATAGCAACACTTGACCAAGAGGGTGCAATCAGTTGGGAAGCAGATCAACAAACATCTCAGAGGGGAATATGGCTGCGTCCCAAACTGTACCACCACACTACATAAGCAACACTTCACCTTTAGGGACGCAATCAGTTGAGAAGTGTGTAAATCAAACATGTCCCAGAAACATTCTCAGAAAGGACGACGGCTGTGTCCCAAAACTTCCCCAGCAGACTACACAGAAACACTTGACCATTAGGGATGCAACCATTGGAGAAGTATGTATGTATCACACTTGTTCCCTAAAAATGGCTGCGTCCCAAACTGCCCCAGCACTCTATCCGGTGTGGAAACCCACGGAAATCATGTCGAGTAAAGCACGTATCTTAAAGGGATCGTTTCATCATCGCTGCGCGCGGGGAGCAGACCGAGCTCCGGGACTGGAGGCTGAGAGGTGCCCGTGTTTACCTGCTGGTAGGACGAGTCCTCGGGGCGGAAATCACTGCTGGTTTGCTCGAACTGCAGGTTGAAGTGAGGGAGGCGATGGAGCAGGTTGACCCACCACGGCGGGGAGTAGTTCACCACGGCGGCCATTCTCGTGTGCAGTGAGGGCGACGGGCGGATCGAGTCTATGTGGAGTCGCGGTTCCCCACGCTGTAAACACTCAGCACGCACCCGCTGCTCTCCAGGGTCATCGGGAGCCAAGGGCCGGCCTTCTGATCATCTATAATGAATGATCTGTGTGATCACATCATGCGCGCGCTCCTGAGGCTCTGCTGGCTGAAACTGGGCTACAGAAAGAAAGCACAAAGCCTCGGGACGAGCTAAAGCCGAGCCGTGATTCAGGCTAACTGGCCTCGGTCGTTGTTTCTGCTCCGATTTCCTGCCCGCTAGCTCGCTAGATTGTGGTCATTCAGCATGATCTCCCCGGAAAACCTGCCCAGCGCCGAATCGGCCGTGTGTTGTGTCCTGCGATCGGCGCCGTTAGCTAGTCATTCAGCCCGTCGCTCGATCTTCATGTCCGGCCGAGCTACACGACCCCCTCCGCCGACTCTTCCCCCGCGATCACGCTCCGCTCGGCCCTCTTTAAACGGCCCGTGCGTGCAAGGTGTCGCCCCGAAATCTGCCCGTTTCGATCTCTCGACGAACCGGCGACGATCCTTTATCCGGTGTGAGCGACACCGACTGATGCCCACACTGCAGAGCACAGATGAGCCGCACCGGCGCTCGGTCTGCTCGCAGATTACAGCGACACCCAGTGGCGGAAGTGAGGAACCGCACCGACACTCCATAAATGACTCGCGTTCAGAATGAGGTCACGCAGCGCGAGCCGCGGCTCGTGGACGTTTATTGGGTTTGAAACCGGAAGGTCGCGCTGGAAGCGCTCAGAAATAGCTTCCTAGACAGGGCAGCCTCGCGGCGTGTTCCCTGAGCTGAAATGTGAGAATTAGAAATGTTATTTATTAAAGAATATACACATATGAATATAACAACATATGTTGTTGCTTTATAAGACCTTTCAGTTCGACTGAGGTTTGAGGCTGTGTAGTGGTTCTTGGCACCAGTTTTTCTGACAGCAGGCCGCAGTTCATTCATGAGCGAATGTTTCCGCTGTTGGGAATGAGGCCAATAAATCAGGATTTCTGTTCTAATATTGTAAAGTACAAGGATATATATTTAGCCAATTAACAACAACAGCATACTACTATACATACTTCTACTACTACTGATATTACTACTGATACTACTAACACTGATACTACTGATACTACTAACACTGATACTACTGATACTACCACCACTATCAATACTACTGATACTACTACTGATACTACTACTGATACTACCACCACTACCAATACTACTGATACTACTACTGATACTACTAACACTGATACTACTGATACTACCACCACTAGCAATACTACTGATACTACTAACACTGATACTACTGATACTACTAACACTGATACACGCTGATGCTGCTGATGCTACTAGCACTTTGATGCCTGCGATGCTACTAACGCTGGTACTGCTGATGCTGCCAACGCTGATGCTGCGTGCTGCCGCTGCCAATGCTGCTGATGCTGCTGCTGATACACTAACACGGTGCTGCTGATGCTACCGCACTATCAGTACTGCTGATGCTGATGCTGATGCTGTACTGATGCTGATGCTACTAGCACTGATGCTACTGATGCTACCGCCGCTGCCAATGCTACTGATGCCAATGCTGCTGATGCTACTAACGCACAGTGCTACTGATGCTACTGCTGATGCTGCTAACGCTGATGCTACTTTGGTACTGCTGCTGATGCTGCTGCACGGTACTACTGGCACTGATGCTGCGGTACTGCTGCAGTACTGCTAGCACTGTTACTGCACAGTGCTAACGCACAGTGCTGCACAGTGCTGCACAACACTGATGCTGATGCACTGCCACCACTGCCGTACTGCTGATACTGCAGTACTGCTGATGCTGCTAACGCAGGCTGAGGTACTGCCAACAGTGCTGCCGCACTACCAGTACTGCTGATGCTGCCGCACTGCCAGTACTGCTGATGCTGCACTGCTGATGCTACCACCACTACCAATGCTGCTGATGCTACTGCTGATGCTACCACCACTGCCAATGCTACTGATGCTATGATTACTACTATCAATGCTGCTGATGCTACCACCACTACCAGTACTGCCAGTACTGCCACCACTGCCAATACTGCTGATGCTACTGCTGATACTGCTGCTGATACTGCTAGCACTGCCAATGCCTGATACCACCCGCTACCAATGCTGCTATTACTGCTGCTGATACTGCCACCGCTGCTGATGCTACTAACACTGATGCTACTGAGTACTACCACCGCCAAATACTGCTGATTACTACCACCACCACCAATACTACTAATGCTGCTACTGATGCTACCTGCAGTACCCCAACACTGATGCTACTACAATTACTGCCACCACTATCAATGCTGCTAATACTGCTAACACTGATGCCACCTGCTGATGCTGCAACACTGATACTGCCACCACTACCAGTACTGCTGCTGATATTACTACTAACTTGCTGATGCACTGCACTGCTGATGCCACCGCTGCCAATACTACTGCTGATGTACCACTAACGCTGATGCTACTAACACTGATGCTGCTGATACTGCCACCACTATACAGTACTGCTGCTGATGCACCGCACCACCAATACTGCTGCAGTACCTGCTAGCTGCTGATACTGCTGCTGATACTGCCACCGCCACCAATGCTACAGTACCACTAACGCTAATGCCACCACTACCAATACTACTGATGCCAACACTAATGCTACCACCACTCACGGATACTACTAACACTAATACCACCACTACCAGTACTGCTGATGCTACTAACACTGATGCCACCTACCAATACTACTACTGATGTTACTACTAACACTTCAGTGCTACTAACACTGATGCCACCACCACCAGCAGTACTACTGATGCTACTATCTAATGCTGCCTGCACTGCAATACACTAGCACTAATGCTACCACACTACCAATGCTGATGCTGATGCTACCACACTACCAGTACTGCTGATGCTACTGCTGATGCTACCATACCAATGCTACTACTGATGTACTACTAACACACAGTGCTACTAACACTGATGCTGCCACCACTACCAAATACTGCTGATGCTGCACTAATGCTACACACTGCCAATGCTACTAACACTAGTACTGCCACCACTGCCAATGCAGTACTACTGATGCTACCACTGCAATACTGCCTTTGATCTCTGCACCACACTGCCAATATACTAACACTGATGCTACTGATGATGCCACCACTACCAATACCAACAATCCTACCACCACTGCAATGCTACTGCACGATACTGCTGCTGATGTTACTACTAACACTGATACTACTGATGCTACTGATACTACCGCTGATATTACTAACACTGATACTATGCTGATGCTACCACCACTACCAATACTGCTGTTCTACTGATACTACCACGGTTACATTTTACATTTACGGCATTTAGCAGACGCTCTTATCCAGAGTGACTTACAGGTCCTAATTACTAATTACTGGAGCAACTCAGGGTTGAGGGTCTTGCTCAGGGAGCTGAGGGTGGTAGTGCTAGAGAATGAGTTAGACCCGGGGACCTCTGGATCCATAGTGTTTGTCCTGTGATCTACCACTAGACCACCACCACCAATACTGCTGATACTACTACTAACACTACAGTGATACTACTATATGCTACTACCCAATACTACTACTGCTTCTGCTGATGCTACTGATGCCTACCCTGCTGCTACTGATTCCTGCTGATCACTGCCACACTACCATTACTGCTGCTGATGCTACCACCACCAATGCTGCTGATACTACTACTGATATTACTAATGCACTGCTACTACTGCTGCTACCACCTACTGCTACTGATAATCTGCTGATATTACTACTGGCCGCTGATGCTGCTGCTGATGCTATCACCTACCTGCTACTGCTGATGCCTGCTATTGCTGTACTGCTAATGCTACCACCACTACTGCTGATACTACTGCACTGATGCTGCTGCTACTATTACTACCACTACTGCTGCTTCTGCTGATGCCTTTGCCTCATGCCTTGCCACTGCTGCACAGTGCACTGCTGCTGCTATTACTGTAACTACTACTACTGCTTGCTGCTGATTACTGCTACTGTACTGATGCACTGCTACTACTGATGTGCTGCTACTAAATGCTACCACTACTGCGATACCACTGCTGCTAATACTAATACTGCCGCCACTACCACCTGCTACTACTGCCCAACGCGCTTGCTGATGCTACTACTACTGCTGTTACTACTACTGATACTGCTACTACTACTACTGCTACGACGGCACCTTGGGAAGGGGTGCAGAGTGCATTTAGTCTACATTCTTGTTTTTTTTTTTTATTTAAAAAAAAATAAAGATCAGTGTGTTATACAGTGTCAGCAACCACATAAACAAGTCCATCTGAGTACACCAGTTATTTAACACCTACGCACAACTACAGCGTACGGTATGTTATGGGGACTCACTGGGCTGTATGTGTCCCAGCAGTAGTTATTGGTTATCTGGATGATCTGCTTATTTATGGCCTCCTAATAGGAGCAGCGCTGAAGAAAAGAAGAGATTGGAGTCAAAATGCAATTACTTCTATACTTTTGGGAAGCAGGATGCAGTGGTTTCACAATTCACAGTCCAGTCAAGCTAATGCATTGGGTTCAAGCAAACAAACAAACAAATTAAATTTCCTCTAGATCTATTGTAGGTTACAAGGTAAATGTACAACTAGGTGAAAAGTAATGAAACCATATACTGTCAGAAAACAGTACTGTCAAGAAGTCAATCAAAGTCTATAAATGCAGAGAAAGCATTTTGTTGTGTTGCAGTGAGCACTTTATTGTGTTATACAATGAGAAATAGTCACTTTCCCTTTTGATCTTTAGGTGATGTCAGAGAGAGGCTTTGCTTTTTAAGCCTTTGATGAGTTATGATCTAGATTTCTTACTACACACTCTCTGAAACAAGCAGTGTATTTCGAGAATGCACTTCGAACAAAATCCACAGATTTAAGGAAGAAATAGAATCTGGCTATAAAAGCAGGATAAAGAATAGATTTCACCTTTAGAGCAGGGTTAGCTGATGCTTTGCTTCAAGGTGCTCACAATGCTCATGACCGTGTATGTAACTGTCTGCAGGTTAAACTGAGCCTGAGATAAAAACTAAAATAATCTACCTGAAAAATGAGGCGCCAGGTTCTAAGGTTTAATGTGTTTTAAAGAATTTTTATTCATTCACTTTCCCAACAAAACCATGCATGTTTTTATTTTTGACCATCAACTCATCTAAAATCCATTTAAATCTTGAAAGTGAAAGCAAAGTGACCATTGTCATTGTGAAAAACAGCACAGCACAACACAGCAAAATTCAACCTCTGCGTTTCACCCACATACAAACCTGCCGTGAAGCAGGGGCAGCTATTGAAAGCGCCCCAGGGAGCAGTGACGACGGTACGTTGCTCAAGGGTACCGCAGGGCAACCTGCTGGTGAGGGAATCAAACCCACAATTTTCCGATGCAGGGGCAACTCTCTAACCACTAGAAGAAGCCTTGAGGAGTATAGTCAAAAGAAAAAGAAAAAAAAAAAAAAAAAAACAACCAGGGGAAGCGTTAAACTGAATTTTTTCTTTACAAATAACTTCAAAAAACATTAGATTTACTAGAAGTAGCTCAAATAATGAACAAGTAGCTTGTTCGTGTTGCATCTTCCCTCATTTGTCAGTACTGAGATATATAAAAACAGGTGGCTTGATACATTTATATTTACAAGTAATTTTAAGTTCAAATCAATATTTGTGACCAAGCACATTTAATTATTTTAATCACATAAACTTGTGTAGTAAATAATCTGCATTATCCTCTAGTTACCCATTTCTTTTTCTGTTTATCACTGGGTTATAGTGAGCACAGAAAGTTTTATCAAAGTTTTCCTCATTTTATGTTTCAGACTTATCTTTAAGTGGACACATTGTATTTTTAAAAATAATCTATTTACAAACAATACGACACAAGTATTTTTCAAATGTATTACTTATAAAATGCACAAATATTGAGACTGTTCACTTAGAACTTGGTTAAAACAAATTCCAGACCAGAAATGCTCTGATGGGTTCTGGTCTGGATTTGAATGGGCCTTTCTCTATGACCTTTAAAGAGTTTTCCCAAATTCACTCCTGTTTTATGATGCTGGGCTTCAATTTTGTTGTTTTTCTTCAAATGTGCTTATAGTCCCAGCCTGAGATCCTGTGCATTCTGGAAAAGGTTTTCACTCAGCATCCAACATTTCCTATATCTAACTAGCCTCCAAGTCCCTGTTTCTGTAGGACCGGATGAATGATGCCACACTGTGTATGACTGAAGGAAGGGTAATATTAGAGGTGTTATTTCAGTGCTGGATCTCCTCCACACAAGCTGTTGTTGGATTAGATAGCTAAAATAGTTTAATCTTAACTTTATCAGATGGGAGAATTTTGCTTCATGGTTGTATAGGGGCAGCAGTGGCCTTAGGGAGTCGCCCTAGGATCAGAAATTCAGACCATTGAATCCCAGACCAGTAGGTTGTCCTGAGAGTACCCTTGAGCAAGGTACCGTCCCATCACTGCTCCCCGGGTGCTTTAAATAGTTGCCCCCTGCTGTGCATGTGTGTATGGGTAAAATGCAGAGTCTAATGTCATTGTGGCTCACTGTGTGCTGTGCTGTGTTTCACAATAACAAGAACAGTCACTTTCACTTCACTTTGATGTTCAGGTGACATTGCAGGATCTATGCATGTCTTCCACTAAGGTATAAAAAGATGTAACATAAAGAAGCTCATTCAGAGAACTAACAAAATGTCAAACCCCTTGTTTTGCTGTTTGATATGGGTGAGACTTGAACATGCAAAATCACCCATTGCAGCTGCGACTGGACATACTTCTGTCTCTTAACCTTTTATTTTAGATAAAAACAATAAAGAAAGAAATTATCACAAATTTTTGGTTATTATGTTTTAGATCGAAAGTTTGAGACAATGGCATTTCTGAATGTTCCTGAGTATTTCTTTATCTAAATATTACAAAAATATTATTTTCTTATTCTTAGTTAAAGTACATTGACTTATGTCATTAGTTCTAAAAGTAGACAATACTTATTCAGCATGGGTTTAGGAACTGAATTTGAGGGTTACCTACATGGTTGGTTTTAACTGGGTAGATTAATATCTGGATGTAATGCAGAGTTTATCATCACACCATCCCTGATGATAACAGTTGGAGAACTAAAGATGCCTCTTCTCAAATCAATATGAAACTTATGCACTCACTCACCATTACTGAAACTTTAACTGGAACCCAAGTCTGGTCAGATGAGACCAGAAGAGATTTACTGGCCATAATCACTGCAGCGTGCTTCATTCAAATACCTGGGAATATTGTTAGCATAGATAGCATCACATTCACCCTTTAATTTCCCGGACTTAGAGCAAAATCTGACCGCCAGTGGCTAAAAGTAGGTTTTCTTTGGGCCTTCTACTGATCCAAAGCATTCAAACCACAAATTCATGCTTTTGAAAGGGCCATTCTTAGTCAAATGGACTGCAGCCAGATAAACAGCAGCAGATGAAATGTGCTCAAAAGGAGAGTCTACAAATGAGGCAATAACTGTAAGTTTTTCACAGAGAAAGAGTGTCATAGGTCTTTTCTTTAACAACACAGATGAAGGCCAAGTTGCTTCACCTTCCTCATGTCAAAACAAAGGGGTGTCTAGTTGCCTTTGAGGGAAGCAATAAAGTGGAATTTGGGTTTTTTGGGGCGAGGGCATTAAACAGAATTGCCAATATTATTTTAAAAATGTGAGCCAATGCAATATAGTTGGAACATATAATTAACTGACAAAAACACACAATTAGAAAATGACTGGAAAATATATATACTGTCATGTGAAGAAATTAGGACACAGCATTAAATATTCAATTCTTTTTAAGAAATGTTCACATATCGATGTCTAATCTTGGGATTTAATTGCAGGTAAACAACAAAAATTAACCTTGATTTATTAATTAAACAAAAGATATCAATAAAAATGTGCATTCTAACAGAGGAAAATGTTAGGACACCCTACCCTAATAGCTAATGTTACTCCTTGTGGCTGAAATATACAGTGAGACACTTCTTGTTGCATCTACCAGTCTCTGACATCGGCCTGAGGAACGTTTGCTCCACTCCCTCAATGCAGAATGCTTTAAGCTGAAGATCTTTGAGGGTTTCTTGCATGTACAGCCCGTTCAGAGTCACCAGTGTCTCAATGGGATTAAGATCTGGGCTCGGCCACTCCAGGACTCTCCATTTCTTAGTTTTTCAACTGATCCTTGGTGGATTACTGGTATGTTTGTCATGTTGCAGGTCAGTTCTGCTTCAGCTTTAATGTTCTTACAGATGATCTCCATGTTTCCCTCAGGCACCACTGGTACACTGTAAAATTCATGGTGGCTTCTATGACGAGTCACAGCACAGCGAACAGTGAACCACAATGAAATTGGACCTCTGCACTCAAACACCATGCAGCAGTGGGCAGCTATTGAAAGTGCCCAGGGAGCAGTGACAGGGACAGGGTACCTCAGTGCAACCTATTGGGAAGGGGTTTGATGGATTCTCCGATCACGTGGCCAACGCCCTAACCACTTAGCCCACGCTGCCCTAGGGCCTGCTGCAGCAAAGCATCCCCAAACCATGACACACCAACCTCCATACTTCACAGTTGGTATGAGGTTCTTTCCTGTAACGCTGTATTTGGCTCTTTTTGGTGTCCAAATAATTCAATTTTAGATTAATCTGTCCAAAGAACATTATTCAGAAGTCCTGGTCTTTGTCTACATTCTCTCTGCAAACTTCAGCGCAGTGTGATGATACTCTTGGAGAGCAAAGGTTTCCTCCTTGCAAATCTTTCATGCAAGTTAAAGTTCTGCATTCTCTTTCTGATTGTGATTTGATTGAGGCACTTTCACATCAGCAGTAGCAAGAGCCTGATTTAGCTCCCGTTATGAAGTTTTGGGTTGTGAGTTCCCTTGCAGTCTGCTCTCAGGGTGGACTTGCTTGGATGGCCAGACATGCTGAGCATTTTGGCAATTGTTTTGAAGTCTGCATTTGTAAGATTTTTCTGACAGTGGAGATATTGTTTGCAAATTCTTTTGAGATCCTTTTAAATCCCTTACCAGACTTATAAGCTGCTACAATCTTTTTTTCTGGGCCTCAGACAGCTCTGTTGATCTCACCATGATGTTCACTCTCACCTCAACAGTCAGAATGGATGGGATGAAATCCTTAGACCCACTGTTAGACCCTCCTGGTGCATGATAATGCCCAGCCTCATATAATAAGAGTATGCAGGCAGTTCCTGGAGGATGAAAGAACTGATACCATTGACTGGCCTCCACCTTCGCCTGACCTAAATCCAAAAGAACATCTCTGGGACATTATGTTAAGTGCCATCTGAGGGCACCAGGATTTACCAGACTGTCCAGAAGCTCAGAGATGCCTGGTCAGGATCTGGGAGGAATACCACAGGACACCATCCATCATCTCATAAGGACATGCCTTGACATCGTCAGGCATGCATTCAAGCAAGTGGGGGCCTAACAAACTACTGAGTACCATTCTGAGTTGCTGCAATGACATTTCAGCAAATTGGACTAGCCTGCTGCATCAGTTTTTCAGTTTAAATTTCTTGGTGACTTTGAATTAAGCCCTCTGCAAGTTGATCATTTCATTTCATCAAATGAGCGTAGCATCCTTTTGTTTCTAACACATCACCCATTCCATTTCAGTATGGATATCCAGCATGATTTTTTTTCAACTGAGATCTGATGTGTTTTCAAGTGTTCCTTTAATTATATTATATATATATATATATATATATATATATATATATATATATATATATATATATACACACATACTGATATAGTGTATTGAAGATTGAAATATGATCAAAATAAATAGTTTTTAACTATATATGTATATTTTTAAGTGGTAAGGGAGTCAGTCTCAGGATCGGGAGGTTGCCCTGAGGTACCCTTGAGCAAGGTAAGGTACACGTCACTGCTCCCCTGCTGCTGGATATGGCTGCCCCCTGCTGCACGTGTGTGTGGGTGCATTTCGTTGTGTTTCAAAATTATAGTCAAATTATAGCCATTTTAACAATAATATAAATGAACGTTAGGTTAAGAGGGATGGAAATCACCGTGTAACCAGTTCACAACATCCCGTTTCAACATCCCTTTTGCGTCCTTTTTGGAGTTTCCACGGTAATAACAGCTCACAGCGGGCATTACCTCTCTAGACTGCTAACTTTCAAATCCACATCACTAAACCACAGTCCCGCTTCAAAACAGGTGTGAACGTAACAAATGCTGAAGCTGAGAGTTGAAACAAACAAGTAAACACGAGAGCTGCCTTTCGCCTAACTTCTGAACTGCGACGTCACATCCCTCCTACAAACCATTTTCCAACATGCGCCAGAATTGCGCGTTGATTGGATAGGGTAAGCCAATCAAAGCGGAGTAGGCGGGATCCCCTACCCTTAGCCAATCCTGTTTGAGGTGTTGGATCACTCGTAGCCAATCGTGGAGAAGGAGGCGGGGAGTTAACAAAGGTGGGGGGGAAAACAAGCACGGCTCGATCCAGCAGAGACCGTCTCTCCTTTTTCCCCAGGAAATCACATGGAGGAGCCCATCAGCTCACATGACAACCTGCAGTATGGAAGGAGATATTCATGAAGGTAACGCGTGGAAAAGAGCTCGTTTATGTCCGGCGGTTGCTTTATCGGGCTGCTGGGTGTGTTGGTGTTGCTGGTGTTGTTGGTGAAGTCTGTACACTTGGCGAATGGTTGAAAATGGCTGTTATGGTTCTTGAACAGAGACTTGTGCAGTGTTTAACACAGTTTGAGGTGCAGCACTGTCAGTGTGGCCACAGGTTGAACAAAGTTGGAGGCGAGCAGGACTCAGAGCCGTTAATAGAGACTTCAGGGCTGCGCAATGTTTTCGGTTCATTCTTATTGCGATATTTGTCTCCGCAATGCTGATACCGCAGGAGGTTGCGATATGCAAATCTGTGTTTTTGAAAGAGGCACCAATCCTAGTTGGTTTGATGAATTGGGGATTTCATAATTAAAGTCCAAACATTTCACTTTTTAACCCTTAATGCCACCCATGTTTTTTTTCTATTTTATTTGTTGTCTTTGTCATATTTTTGGTATTTTTGAAACAGCTCATTTTGCAGTAGTAATATGCAGCATACAGATAAAGTCCACCCTTCTGCTGTACATTAGAGCTCTAGCAATTTAAAAGTATTTACAATCATGACAATGTTTCCAGTTGACAATGACCGTTTCAGCCTACAACAAGCTACGAAGAGGAAAATCATTAAATGGAAGACTAATTCGAGACCTCAAAATATAAACAACAAGGACCCAGCTCGCATTGACTTAAATCCCAAAATAAAGAACATGACTTAAGGGCTCTCTTATTCTTTTGATTCAGTGCCCCTGAAGATGAAAATAAGCTTTCAAATATCTGCATTTCTTTACATAAAAACTTTCCTAAAAAAAAAATCTATATTTTTTTTCCTTAACTCCAATAATGGAGTTGTTGTTGTTGTTGTTGTTGTTATTATTATTAGTTTTTTTTTTTTTTTTTTTTTTTTCCAAAAAAAAAACCATTCAAAAAAGCTTAATCATTCCTCTTGGATTTTGGCCAGCACTGCATGTTACTCTGAATATATAGCACTGGGCTGCAAAAGAAAAACTAAAGATTAAAATCTTTTTCCCATAATATACACTTCTTTACATCAGAAGGAAACCTCAGTGAGGCAGAGAACTATATGAAGTGTTCCCTGTGGATCCAGGACTTGAATCAGGGACGTTTTGACGTTTTCAGGGGAAAATTTTCTTCTGGTTGTCTGTAGGAGAAGTTCCCTGGTTTGTGAGGGACTATACTTGTTGCCAGGGTTTCCACAGTGGTGATCTATGCAGGCAGTGAAGAGGTGCAGTACAGTGTCCCTTCATTTGGGTGCTATGAAAGGTCATGTTGCATAACCAACAATCACGATGGACGTTCAGGTCCAGTAAAGTTACATTATGCAACACTTGTTATTTCTTTCCAAAAGACTGGTTTAAGCAAGTGTCGAAGGGTGGTGATTTTACCACCGTCATGGTGATCACTAACCAACATGTATATCTAGTCTCTGATTTGAGTTTTGTATATATTCCTTTTGCCATCACGTTACCGCAGTAAGCTTACCATTCGCTTTTCTTCTGCCTTGCAACTTCAGGATCGGTCCCCCTGTATTATCGTGAAGTGCATCAAGCTGTCAGCAGTAGGACAGATGAACGAGTGCAAATCGATGTGTTCCACAGACTGCTCAAGAGAACTGAACTTTCTGTGAACCATCAGAACCAGGTTGGTTGTGCGACAGTCTGACTGGAGGGGTATTTATTTATTTATTTATTTATTTATTGTTTAACTTTTGCTCTAAAGCAGTTTATTCCCATGTTATCTGCAAATAAGTAAGTGTGACTTACAGGTTTTCATTCCAGTAAAGCTCATATGATCAGATATTCAAAGATGACTAATAGGTTGAATAAGTGGCGTTGAGTGTGCTCGTGGAAATGTAAACCTGCAGGCTAAGACTGGACAACCCTGACTGATTCTGTTATACAAATCAGCTACACACATGTTTTTTATTAACATTATAAAGATATGGGGCATTCTTGAAAACCGTAATCTTTATTATGGGTCGTAAGTTCATGGATACTTGTGACACTTTTATTGACACACATCTTTATTCCAGATAACAGAGAGGCTTCTGTCTTATTTCAGATAACTCAACATGTAGATAATGGCGATGGCTTTCTAACTAAGGTGTGCTTTTATAAAGCCTTGGCTCTGATTGCACTAGCACAACAAGGGAAGCAGCCAAGTCCCAAGCTCTTGGAGAATTGCATACAAGGTAAGTGGCAGACCATGCCATTCGCATTATAGACAGTAGTCCCAGTCACCAGCCATAAATGAATTACTCTGTATAATCTGTCATGTGCTACCACAGCTTCTTACTAACTAGGCAAGTCAGCATTCAGACCGTGTTTAATAGCAACTACCTTGTGTTCTGTCAAAAATTCATATATTTTTTTGTAACTGGAGTTGTGTAATCATTCCCTTCCTCTACCCCCAAGCAATTCTGAGGGGAAAAAAAAACAAGATCAGCACTTTCTGTGCCTTGGCTGACTGTGCTCCCATCTCACCCTGTGGAATTCTCAGCATCACAGCGATTATATTTCAGGCTGTTTGGATTTGCTGAAAACTTGATATTGCACTTTGTCTTCTGCTATTTATAATGGATATTGTGACTTGTGGTCAGACAACATTTTAAAAGCTGTTTTCTCTCCCTCCCTTTTTTTGAGAAGCAGCTATTGTCTCTGAATGGTAGCTTTTTTCATCCCCATCTCAGAAACCTCAGATTAAGCTCCCTTTCAAATTTGCATTTTTTTTTTTTTATATTATTATTATTATTATTATTATTATTATTATTATTATTATTAGGTCCCCTGGTGTTATTTCAGGTGCTGCCCATGTGGCGGCTCAGCAGTGTGTATGTGAAGCCGATGTGTCAAGTTTCTTCATGAAGCTTTCCCGTCTGTCACATGCCGTTTTACTCCACCCCGTCTTTATATGGAATGTGTGCGGAAAATCGGGCTTTGCATCACCAAGTACAGCTTGTTTAGCAAATAAAATATTCTCTAATCTTATATAACATTAAGGTCTACACCTAATGTCTAGAGAAATCCGGTTAAGCCAGATGCGTGTACCAGATTGAAATAATTGTTCTAAAATCCTGTCTTTTGCCCTCTTTTGGGCTTTTGCAGAGTCAGCTTCCTGGCTTGTTTCTTTTGCCCTTGGTACTATTTTGGAATGTGGTCACATGGCTGACATTTAATCCTGGACAAAAAAAATACATTTGATAAATATCCCGAGTTCAGCATCTAGGAAGCGACCTGATGGGCTACACTTAACACATGTAACTTATGACTACCTGCTGAGTTGGATTGTTATATCTATCAGTCAAGCTTGGGTGAACAGTGTGTGGTCGACTCGTTGGCAGTTACAAAGAAAATTGTGTGTCTTGCAGAGTTTCCAAAGCCCCAGCTAGGAGAGCCGAAGGACCTGCAAAACCTGAGGATACAGCCAGTCCAGGAGAACCCTTTGCTTCTGTCTCATACGCTGGCCACCCTGCTGGGCAAGGACACCATAAAAATGGAGCTTATCCCAGAGAAGAAAGGCCTGTTCCTCAAACATGTGGAATACCAAGTCACTAGTCAGGTGAGAGGTGGTATGGGTTTTATATATATATATATATATATATATATATATATAGACTGGAGGTTGAATTTATTAACTAATTATGTTTGTATTGTCTCCATTCTAACAGTAATAAAGATTATATGATCATTCTGACAATTGATTAACTGGATTTCAAAAAAGGCCAAACAATAAAAAGGGATTAAATATATATAATATATAAATATTAAAATAACTAGCTTTGCAAAGCCTTTAATTGAATCTAGACTACAAAAAAAAAATCAACCAAGTAGAATGATATAAATGGATACTCAAAGCAAAATTTAAAATGAGCTTTTTCATCACTCAGATTACCACATATTCATTATTTATTTTGAAAATAGTCAAGTTTAACTGGTTATTTTCGAAATCAATAATTGTGACAGCCTTGTTATGCTGAATTCCTTTCACATAAACCTGCCCTTAAAATTGAAATCGTGAATGTTGCAGGAATGGCCTTGAAGAATGACTGGGGACGCTTTACTGATTACTGTGAGAATTTCCCAAGGGCACAGAAACAAAGTATTAACTCATGTTAAAGATTTAACTATAGCCAAAAGATGGGCAAGTTGTCAGACAAGTGTGGCTGGTTTATCCACAACTAAGGTAAAAAGAGCTGATTTCAAGTAAATAATGCATAAAAGCTTGGGACTTTATAACAGATTTGCATTCAACACTTCCTTTTCTGGAGGAGATGACTGGTTGCTATGAAGAAGCAAAAAAAAAAAAAAAAAAAATCATGAGTTAAAATGTCACCACCAAAATAGTGCTACCTCTTTATTTGCCAGCCAGAAATTGCCGGGAGAATTTTAGGTAAATTCCTCTTTACTGCTAGAAAGGGATTATGGGTTTGGCAGAGCTTTTACATTCCTTTTAGAGACACAAGAAAGCCATCTGTTAATACAAGTTTAAGAGTAAAATGCAGACAGCGGAGAACAGGCAGCCAAAGGACAATCCCTTCCCACACCTGTTTGCAGAAAGAAATCTGCTCATTTTTCCACTCCTTCTGTATTAAAGGGTTAGTGCGGCAACACTTTTGTGAACAAATCCAAAACAGTTTTTGTTTAATGTATAAATGTAACTTATTTAGCTTTGCACTTTGCAAGTTTTAGATTTTAGCCCTGATTTTTCAACTCAATGGTTTTTATGGAAATTGGCAGTAAAACCCCCTGATCAGTGTTTTTCACTCCGGGATTGAGTGTCACTGCACCTGAATGGCTGTAGTAAATAAAAATCTAAAAATCATGAACAGATTTTAAAAGTGGGAAACGCATCTGGTCAGTCTTTTACAGAATGTGCTCCGACTGTGAAAGTGTGAAAAAAGCAGGTCTAAAAACGGATTAGTGCTGAAAACTAAATTTGCATTTGAGATGGTGAGTCCGCATGCCGTTTGCGTGAGGTGTATAGATATTTATGTTTTATTAGAACTTCACATTTGCATTAAAGACCGAATTTGAAAACAAGTTTAAGTTCTTGGTACTTCTTTTCATTTTCAGCGCTTCAAAATTTCAGTCTATCGGCGGTATAGTGACTTTGATGTCTTCCATGAGCTTTTGCTGCAGAGGTTTGCCTACAGGATGGTGCCTGCCTTACCCCCCAAAAGAGTGCTCAAAGGAGGTAGGATGTCATTATATGTATTGCATGCTATAAAAACATTGGAGGTCAGTGACTTGCAATTAACTTAGTAGATTATAGTGTTTAGCAGTCATTCATGCTAACTGTGGCTTGACACTCAATTCCTTGTGGACAGCTTGTAGACATACACAGAACACACCAGTGCTTTTTTCTAACATGAATAACAGAATATCTGCGATGTGTGTGTGTGTGTGTGCCTTAGTCGTTTTTCTTTTCTTTTGTTCCTCCGCTCACTGTAGTCTTGGCCTCGGTGTCAGAACGAGAGTTCATTGAGGGACGACGACGTGGTTTGGGCAGGTTCCTGAACCTCGTGGCAAGGCATCCTTTCTTCTCCGAAGATGAGCTTGTGAAGACGTTTCTCACATTCAGCGGCTCGGTTTGTCTGGTTTTCCAACTTTCCAACCCAAACTTCAATAAGGCTGCTCTGACAGCGTCTTTTTAGACATATTTGTGATGGTGTGTGTCCTGTACAGTTGTGTGTTAGAGCGTAAGTGTTGCAGTGAAACATGCCCATGCATTAGAATAAAGATGAAACAAGGACTAATGGTAAAGTGGGACTTAATAGGTGGTATTTAAATCTAGGCTATTAACATGCTGGATGTCAGTCACTTTATACATTTTCTTATCTATTTTCAGGTAAGAGAATGGACAAATGATCAGAATGAAGTCTTTTGTATTTTTTAAATAGAAGGCTGCCTAGTTTTCGTTCTTGGTTTGAGCAAGTGTGACTCTCAGATCTCATCAAATCCTGGGTGTTTTCCATGGTGATGCTTTTGCCAAATTTATACTGCAGCCATTTTCAGTTCCTGCTTTTCTTCTGGTATTTTGTCTTCTGTTAGTTAATGAGTGTTCAGTGGGGTACAAGTCAGATGATATTTGACCAAAGAAATTTACATTCCATTGTTTTTGCCCCTGAAAACACTATTGTTATTTAAGCAGAATGTTTCTTTATAGAAGAGGTTACATATAGAGGGTTGTGAGGAGTTTCCCTACTTTTGAGACCTTAAAAAAACATCTTTCTAGTAGAATTAGCCTATTATAGAAGTTGTAGAGCTGAATGCATCAAATATTGATATCATCTTTATAAAGATGAAATGTTATGCTTCTGGATTGATGTCCTTGACAAAAGACATCCAGTCTGCATACCTTTTATTGCTGAAGCATAAGCTTCCGATACTTTAGCCTTGCAGCTCCCATGTAAAACTGGAACGTCTTTATTGGTACAGCTTTTTATATTCTTAGCAAACTGCATTAAAGCAATGTGGTCTTAAGGCTTCCTCATGCTTTGGTGAGGTCATGCTGGTGTATTCAGCAACTTGTCTATTCATTCTTGATCAGTGCAATTTGGCCATGTCTGCAAGTGCTTTTTGGGTAAATGTGATTTTCCTATTGCTAAGGTCTTCTTAACAATGTGTAGAATGTTTGACACATTTAATGTTACAAATATGTAGAACCTCTGAAATGTACTTTTACCAAACATTTTCTAAAGTTTTTTCTTCACTTCTTACCGAAAAAAAGCATTTTCAGCGCAGAATTTTCTAAGTGTTTGTGAATTAGTTGTATAACCTCCTGAAATTAACCTCAACGGCTCAGCAGAAAACCGCTACTCCAGCAAACCACAATTCGTTCTAAATTGACAATGACTGACTGGCACCTTGAGAAACCTTACTAACATTATAGCAGCAAGAGAGAAGAACACACACACATACACAAGGTCCCGCAGACCAAGGACTTGCTGTACTTTTGCAAACTAGCAGGTTGGAGTGCCAGATACCTGCGAGGATGCATAATTAACTGTTATGTAGTTTGCATTCTTAGGCTGCTTTCCTAAGATATCCTGGCTGTTTTGTCTTTATTATAGGGCAGTGATCTTGGTTAATTGGCTGTTTATAGTCAGAAGATAAGACCTAATATGGGAAGAGTTATAGATGTTAGGGTATGTTCTACAGACCTGCTGAGGTATTTGAAATCACTTTATGCTTTACAAAAAGCAAAGTATTGTTTTGCTATTCGAACTAAATTATAGGAATAAGTAGTATTTTAGAGTAAACTAATCCAGAGCAGGCCTGTAGGTTATCTTATTTTCATGTATTCTTCATGTGCTTTGCATCAGTGCAGCTTCTGCTTGTTGTGCTACTTCTAGTCACATTATTAGAAGTTACTTGGTATTTTGCTTAATACATAAATGTTATGTTGAAGCCTGTTGATGACCTGCTGTACCGGAACAGAAGAATCTTTAGTCCAGCAACAGACTCCAGATTTGAATCTAGATCCAGCTCTGGGACTTCATCCAGAAACCTTAAAGTTTCTATTTCCTACCAATCCTCCTCCTTTCCTCTATGCGCCTGAACTTTGTGATGCAATAATAGCAGCTGTCCAAATATCCAACTACCCTGCTGAAGTGGCTTCCAGTGGAGGATCCATGATTTGTATTTTAGAAAACAATAAGTCTTTTTCTTTGAGTAACATCACTGAATACATATATAGGCTCATATAGGACATCATACAGACATCACAGGAATTAAATTAGGATTTTCTGAACCTGGGTGGTAAATATTGTTGGTTAGAAGAAATACTAGGGCTGTGCTTTAGTTTCCCCCTTTTCCAGTCTCTCTCCGTTTCTCCTGTTATTGTTATCCCTTCAACTCAACTCTTTAAGGGTAGTACTGTACTACACTGGGAGGATAGGAAAAGAACCAAAAGTTTCTGGAAGCAGTCATGTTTCCAAGTCTCTTGTGCAACTAATGATGTAACACAGTTGTCCAATTACCTATATTCTGCCAAAATGGGATGACCATGTTTAAATGGGACTGTTATTCTAATAAAGATAACATTTGAAGTTTGCAATTTAACTTCACTGTCATTTTTCTTTTGCTGATCACTCTGCTGGGATACAAAACCAAAACAAGTGATTATAGGCTTCATTGTGTAGTTTCTGCTTCACCTTGAATGATTCATGGGTGTTAAAGAGATGCAATGAAGCAAGAAAAACGAAAACCGATTTGGAAATGCACATCCTGTATATCAGTTGACAGTATGTCTTAAATACCCCATCATTACAGATGCAAACGCAGATCTATCATTGAATTATTCACAGTCTTTACTCAGTTAATGAGTATAATTTTCTTTGTCACAGGATGTCCAGACTAAGCTCCGTGACGCTTTCAAGAAAATGGGAGACGAGTTCATGACATGTAGATATGCAACACAAGCCAAGGTTTGAATTTGTTTCTCTTTCAGGCTTCAGGCCTCTAGACTGCTGGGTCATTCATAAGCTGTTCTCTGTTTTATTTTCTTAACTTTTAGTTGTTTGTCTCTGCTGCAGGAATACCTCCCTACGGACATCCAGTCCCGCTTTTCTGTGAGCAGAGAGCTGATCAGAAACATTCACCACAGCTTCCAGAAGCTGCGGGACAGAGCAGAGAAAATGGCAGAGCGTTCAAAGGAGAACGCCACAGATCTGCTAATGTTTGGGAAAGAACTGAGGTAAGCCCTCCCCACTCATATGCATGCGCAAAACATGCACATGCAAAACCTGTATTTAGAAATGTATACATAGGGATCAGATACAATTCCTCCTGGAACATCTAAAGCAAACTCCTAGTCTACAAAGGTAGTGTCTTCCGTAAAACCTTTTTCCTTTCCACTATCAATAAAAAGAGACACCTATGGGCCAAACTCAACACAAACACTGGAGTATTCCTGACTGGGAGGAATTTTATAATTATTTTGAGGTAGCTGTAGGGTTTATATTGTGCAGTGGTTGGAAAGAAAGGGCAAATACAGAATGTGCAGCTCCTGCAGTGAAACATGCCGATTGTTTGGGTATTTTTGGGAAAATCAGGAAACCTGGAAAAAAAGTTTAAAACTTTAACATCACACAATCACTTCTGGTTTCCGTATTATTGGACAATTTTTATTTTTTTATTTATTTATTTTTTTTTGGTCAACAGAATAAAAATTTCATTCTACAGAATAATAAGCGTACTAATTTTTTAAATACAAAATTTAGGTTTGAATAAAAACTAACATTTTGTTTTAGGTATTTTCTATTTATTTTAATCCAAGGGTGAGTGTAAACATTTAGCCTATACTGTGTGTACACGCGAGTGTAGAATTTGAAAACTTGAAAAATTGTTTTAAATTCTTTTAAATTGTGCAGAAATATTAGAAAACTGGTCCCAAAAACACTGCCTTTCTTATACTACAAATGGATTTGATCTCCTTTAAAGTTTCCATTGTGGAGACAGTAGTGATGATATTATGATCTACATTTTGTTTGTTTATTTATTTTTTTGTATTTTTTTTTTTTTTTTTTTGAGTGTTATTTGAAAGTGAGCTACAATTGTTAAAGATCAATGCAGAGAGAAAATACCATGAACTCTGAATAAAAAGTTTAAAGGGCTAAAAAAAAAAAAAAAAAGTTGAGATCATGAGGCTCTTAACTAATATGCATTATCTGGGTATTAAAAAAGTCACTTCTCACACATGTTTTGTGTTAAAAGTTTTTTGGTTTAGCTTGAACCAAGGAGAGCGTCACTTCCCCCCTCTAACCTCAAACCCCAGTTGTATCACAGACTGCCTTTGTCCAGAAGGAGGAACGGTATTGGAGGAAGTGTTACTTTTCTAAGCAGATCTCAGCTTCACTATTTTACTTTGCACTTCACTTTTACCTTCTCAGAATTATTTGTAATGTTCAGCTTATTAAAATGTTTCAAATACATCATCAAAATATTGTGACTTTGCTCTTTAAATTCCATGTAAATGCAGAACATTTGCTTGAACGTTGTCATTTAATGGATTTCATAGAAAACAAGGCTCACAAATTGCACCTTACATCAAGTTTAGATCAACAAGCATTTCGGTTCACTGGGTGCTGTGCTGTTTCTTCTTACAAAATGGTCATTTTCACTTTCACTATACCTGCCCGTTAACACTGCATGCTTACATCGTCAAGCTGGCCTCAGAGTTGTTGTCTGAACTAAACTTGCTTGCACTGATCAGCCACATTAAAACCACCTTCCTATTATGTTGTAGGTCCCAATTATGCCAGAGTTCCCACTTTCATCCGAGAGCCTCGCCAATGCCTCCTAGATACATACCTGGACCTGTTTATTCTTTTCCTGTTTTTCCCCCCTTTTTTCATCACAATTCAGCACACAAACAGCTTGGATCAGTCAAAATCCACTTTTAGAAAATGATAAATCATGTCAGTATTATATTATTCCATGTCAAAGGTCACTTTGTCCTTTTCTGAGCCACCTTTATTAGTTATTAACCAGTGCCTACTGGAAACAGCCCACGAGACCGGCCAGTTTGGAGATGCTGTGATCCAGCTATCCAGCCATCACAATTGGTCTTCTGTCAAAGTCACTTAGATTCTTGGCCATTTCTTTTTTTGACTGCTTCTGAAACATTAACTTCAACAACTGACTGTTCACTTTTAGATAAAAAAAAACAAACTTATTTGTCCATTTTATTTATGAAGTAGAACGATTTCAGTTTAAGTATGCAGGTCTTACAATTGGTGAGGGCAAAGGGTGGCTATGGAAATCAGATTTTTTTTTGCCAAATTATTTAAAACAGTTAAATCATGGGTAATACGTACGTGTTTTGTTATGTTAACCAGTAGCTTGCTCTCCTTCACCATGGATATAGATGCCAGTCTTCTCTTAATTTTTCTTAATGTTCTGTTCCAGTGCTCTGGGTTCAGATGCTTCACCTGTGCCCTCCCTAGACTCCTCAAAAAGCATGTGGGGGGATCTGAGACACTCTCTGCATGACCTGTCTGTGGAGTTCTCTGTGTTGGCAGATAAAGCTGCTGAACAGGTACAAGCTCTTTTGATTCAAACTGCTCATGCAGTGTGTAAGGGCAAGTCCTTTACGTGTGTGGAATATTGTTTCTGCAGGGACAAAG
Source organism: Hepsetus odoe (assembly GCA_017165825.1). NCBI lineage: Eukaryota > Metazoa > Chordata > Actinopteri > Characiformes > Hepsetidae > Hepsetus > Hepsetus odoe. Next base: position 15,225,790 of record CM029368.1, read on the forward strand.
AGAAGAGGACGATGTGGTGGAAAAACTAAATCTCTTCTTGGATTTGCTGCAGTCTTACAGAGTGAGTGGTTTAAAATGATTAAATGAACAGAAAATTTGGTTTTCTTTTTTTTTGTTTTATAATTTGTGTATAAATGGTACCCAAAAAAATTAAAAAGGGGCATGGGGTAGTGTAACTTGGCTGAAAATAGCCCACTCTCTTCATTTGTTAGGTAGTGAGAATTTTATCATTAATTAGAGTTGCTTTTATTATATTTTGTGGTGTGTTTAACATCACCTGTTTGTAGTGTTTTCCAAGCATTTGCACACAACAGTTGAACTAATCTTTAGAAATGTAGGCTCTAAGTCTATATCCATAATTTCTACCTGATATTGAGGGAAAAAAATGAGATTTTTCGAGTAGAAATTACTCTTCATAGATAAAAGCAGTATTTTAATATTAGCTGGTTGTAATAAAAAAAAAGAATTAATATTTGATGAGACAAAGTTTCATTTAAGTCCTAAATAATGCTCTTGCTGTTATGACTTACTACATGAATTAATGCATTTTTAATCCATATGTGACTTTAGTCGCATGGGTCCAAGAATTGAAGTAAGCACGTGTTTACCTGACAGGACCTGTGTGAGCGGCATGAGAAAGGAGTTCTGCACGAGCACCAGAAAGCACTGCAGAAGTACAGCTCAATGAAGAAGCAGATGATGAGTGCAGCAGTACAGTCAAAAGAACAGGTCTCCGTAGATCAGCTGGAGTCCCGGATTGTCCAGGTCCACCTTCATACATCTCCCATGTACACACACACACACACACACACACACACTCACACATTCTTATACCTGCTAATTTCCACTACAGTGTTGCTCAGTGTTAATTCAATACGTGCTGGAAGACTGAAACAGGATCTTTCATTATGTAATGATTTTACATGTCAGTAAGTTTGTGGTACCTTCTTTATGAAGGTTTCAACATTTACAATTTTTTTTTTTCAGAATCAAATAGAATCGAGTTCATTTTATCGATGCTTACCAAGCCATGCATATTCATAATTGTAACTGAACATTTTCTTTTGTACAGATTATGAGCTTGCCTGAGTTTTTCAAAATGGTCAAAAATCTAATTTTTATTGAGGGGAAATCTATAAATGTACACAGTTACATGTTTGACCACTCCAGGTTATTTCTCTGCCTTTCAGCCTATGTGGGTTAAAGCTCCAGCATCCACCGCATCCCAGATTAGGCTGAGTACTGTTAGAGAGTGTATGAATGGATGGACTGGATGTTTGTTCATGATATTACTACACTGTTTTAATTTCCACTTAAGACCAATGAAATATTTTGTGGCATTTTTCCTTTTCATACTAAATTCATTGGTTGAACGTAAGTTTTACAAAGAACTCTTAAAATATATCTAGAACTCTAATTATGCCGTAATACTGAAATGTTTTTTCTAAAGTTCTTAAATCCTTAAAAAATTATTCTGTACACTAGTCTAAATGTTTTTGTGAATACAAGAAAAATACCAATAGCTTATTATTTAAAGCAGTAAGTAACTATAAAATACATATTAGATATGCATACATACAGAATGCCTTTTTGTGAACAAGGCAGCCATGTAGCTACCAGAATTCTGAAGTCTGTTAAATTATCGTAAACCCCTTTCTTATTTTCCTTGTATGGACTATTGCAAGACATTGCTCATGCTGAAAAAAACTTGAGAGTAAATGAGGATACAATGAAAATGGAACAAGTGAAAGTGGCATTTTCTTGCCTCCAGCTGTTGATTGATATCTCACATAAAGCCAAAACATTAAGGTTTAACCTCCTCATAATGTGCTGCGATCCACTGAGTGGCTCATTAAACAAGGGAACATCGTTTTTACGAGCTTTCCCTCCTCAGTCATCACTCACCATGTGGGAACATGACAAAGAGAGTAGGATCGGAGGAGGGGGGTTGTTTCTGTGACCTCTCTGTGACTCTTCTCTGCATCCTTGCTCCCTGCAGCAGGAGAATGCCATTCAGACCATGGAGCTACGCAACTACTTCTCACTGTTCTGCCTGCATCAGGAGAGCCAGCTCATTTTCACTTACCTTCCAATCACTTCACACATCCTGGGAGCCTTTGTCAACTCCCAAGTGCAGGGGCACAAAGAGGTGAGGACAGCAGCATATTGTATCTGTCATATCAAAACCCCTGAAAATATCAAAATTTATTATATAAGAAATTACTTCAGTTGCATTGAAGTTAAGGTTATATTTTTGGATGCAAGAGGTTTTGTATGACCGTAATTAAATGCTAATTTTAGTGATAAGTGGTCACAATAAGCAGGAAGTGAATTTTAGCCATATTTGGGGAAAAAAATGAGTAAAATAGAGGCTTTTTGTGATAACAGTTCAAAATACATACATTTGTCCAAAAAGAACACAGGATACATTATTATGCATCTCCATGTGACTGGAGAGCTCTGGAGAGCTTTCACTCTTTTTTTTCAGCATTTGTCGCGATCCCCATATGATGGCAAAAAGTGTCCACTTTGTCCCAAAGTCACACGACCAACTATTCTTGTGGTATAAGCTGGATAATGTGCTTTAATTTTTCAAATGCTTTGTGGTAAGGAATCACACATTGGGTGTTCTCGTTAATGATGGATTTATTTTCCCCCATTTCTGACCGCTGACTTTAATGCGTGAACTCTATAAACACACAAAAGGCTACTTGCTTTCATTAACAAAATATACACTTTGGGCACTACAGTTACAGCTACATACAGTTGCCTCTCATTTTAATAATGCCTAATATGTGTAATGTTTAAATATAACATTAAATGTAAAAAACATTCCCACAATATTCTGCAAAAGTGAGACCTGCACCATTAAGTAAGAATATTGATCTTTACGCCAGTGTTTTTATTTTCATACCATCAGGCTCAGATTGATTTAAACAGAAAAAAAATTCATATTTAGTGAATCATGACACTTATGAGTTGCAGATATGAATGTAGTGGTTTAACTATGAAAAAAATATCCATTATATGCTATTAGAAGATATACATATGATTAAATAATACCCAATTCCTAATATTTAATTTATCAGTAATGTTTTCCCAAAGAAAAATATGATTCCACTACTGAAAACTGGACTTCAGTGTGGAACCCATGGTCAGTAATTGCTACAATAATTTTTGTTCTGGTTCAGTAACTGGTAAAATGTCTCTTCCATGACGCTCTAACTGTATATTGCACATACCGGCATGGTGACTCTTGATCAAGTCCAGTAATACTAATTACAGCCTGTGCATTTAGAAGCTTTGTTGCAGCACTAAAGATCTTAGTTGGAGGGCCGAGAGTAAACTTGACTCCACTCTTGGAAACTGGGGTCCTTTGATCAGCTTTAGATCAGTGGGCCTGAAGGAATTCGCTAGCTGACTTTAGCCTTCCAACTTTAACAAGTCTAATTGCCATTTAGTGTGTGCTTTGCCTCTTGACCTTGTCTTTCTCCTCCTAGATGGGCCAGGTTTGGAACAATCTTCACTCCAAACTAAATGGTCTTTTCACCAGCAACAATGGGCTTCAGTCTCCCCCTCTCACGCCAAAATAAGAGACCCGGCCTGGACTTCCAGATGCTCCTCAAGTGACTTTCTTACTTTTTGTGTACCTTTGTGTAAACACTACTATACATTTCAGACAGAAGGAGAGCCCCTGTGTTCATTTTCACAAGGATTTGTTGCATGTGTACAGAAGGCTTCTAACTCTTTACTATCAGTGCTTCATGTTGAGCTTTATGCAGAGCTGAGCTGCCAAACTCCAAAAAAACTGTATTTTTGGGAACATATATCCTGGAATTGCTTCTTAAATGACAACAGAATTGTTGGCCATTGTTCAGATATGCTAAAAATGTCATTATAAAGCTAAGGATGCTGAGCAGATGTGCTCGTCTTATCGCAGAATAGGAATTGCACGTTGTACAGCATGACACGGAACATTCTGAAGAACACGTCCAGTGTTATAGGTGCAATATTTCCCATGCAGTGCTGAAAATAAAACTAAATCCAGAAGAGGTCAGTGTTGCTGCAAAGAATTTACCTTCAGTGTCTAATCAAAAGGGATACTGCATACACGAGAAGTACTTCATGGAGACCAAACTTGGTAGCGAACTAGTAAGAGTAGCACAATCACAATTGAACTAATCACGTTCTTACTTTACGGAACTGGTTCAACCAGAACTTTGTGCAGTCCACCTCACTGAAGATTATTTTAAAAGCTAAAACAGTGCAGATTAGTTTTATACCTGATTAGCTCCCGTTTCTTCTAATTCAAGTCAAACTGTGAAGTATTTGTAAGTGCTAAGCCTCAGCCCAACATTGGAGTACTAGTCTATGTTAATGTTAATCACAGCGTTGGAATTTGCACTTTTGGAGGAATTGACATACCAAAGAACTTTTCTCGCCTCTTGTTAAATCATGAGGGCTTGCCTAACTTCCTTAGAGTCGAAGTAAATAAACCTCAGTTTGAACATGAAGGCCAATTGGTGATTAATGATAAATGTTGATAGCTTGTTATTCACATCCTTACATGGTCTACTAAAGCACAAAAAGACTCTAACGTTTACCTAAGTAATATTTGACAGACCTTTTAAATATTACTAAAAATGACTATGTTGTACTAAAGCTGCCACAACCTTATTTCTGCATTTGAAAAGAAGCAAGAAAACAAAACTATTTTATGTATATTCTATATTTCTGCTTTTTTAGCACACATTTTACATGAAGAATATTTTTGATGGCATAACTACTTTTTGCAAACATTGTATTGACTTTATTTTTTCTATCCACTCGATGCATCATCAGCATCATAGATTGCCCTCTACTGGCATTATGGGCAAATTTAAGGTTCTACGTACTTCAATGTGTATTGTTTTCTTTGCTGGCCTTACATGTCTTAATTTTTCTTTGCTAATGAACAATAAAGAATTTAATCATTAAAACACTCTTTTACAATCAACCCTAATATTTTCATATTCACAACTATATGTCCATCTCAACCAATTTCACTTTGTAACCCTAAAAATTACACGGGCATATGAATGGTAGGATGGTAGGATGACGTGGTAGGATACTTGCCTATGGACCTGTGGCTCAAGAGGTCCCCTGTTCAAATCCCACCTCTAGCACTACCACCACTGGGTCCCTGAGCAAGACCCTTAACTGGTGTCCAACCCAGCGCACACAGGGCAGTAATACATTCATATTACTGAGAATATTCTTATCTAATATCATTTCAGAGGGACAGAACCATTATCAGTTCAGCCATTTCAGAAATCAGTGACACACACGGCAGGCACCGTAAACCACAGAATATTGTATTATTAAGAAAAGCATTGAAACTTGGAAACGTTCAAATGAATCATGGAAGCATCATGGAGAATGGATTAGTTTAGGCCATGTGAAGACATGAAAAGTGCAATTAGTCTACAAAATTGTCCTAAAATAAAACAGTAAGATTAATTCTGAACAGCTCTGACAATCATACTACTACGTTAAAGAGACCGTTTAAGGCTTAAGGGCTAGAGACCTATAGCGATTTCTTATTCTCATTGCCGTGAACTCTAATCAACATGTACTTAGTGCATCTACTGGTCTTTTGTTTAAAATAACCAAGCAAATCAAGATGAACCCATAAAAGGAAGTAAACACGTTCCTAAAACAAAACAAAGGGATTTCCACAGATTTTCTGGAATTTCTGTATTACATGAATAAGAAGTACAGTACTGTGAAAAAGACACCTCTGATTTCTTTATATTTTGCTACTGAATTGATGGTACAGACATACTGTTTTACGTCTGCCAAACATGCTAGGCACATTGAGCAGACAAAAATGGGAACAAAAGATTTTGTGACAGACTGCAAAGTGCCTAAAGGTGTAAGATGCCTAGATAAAGGGGTTCCAATCACTCAGCATTCAGCATCACCAGTAAACTAATCAAATGAACATCTGTCACCATCTACACCGGTTTCTTCACTGCTTCATGCCTTGAGTTAGACGGTTTGGTTCTGCTTGAATCATTCACTGTTCACTGTGTAGCTTAACAAACATAACCCCCCCCTAAAACTGGTCAGGTGCAGAAATTGGAAAATAAATGTGTGCCAAAAAAGTCTGGAGAACCATTCCTCCACAAAACATTAAAAATACAAGAACGTCTGGTTCTTTGGGAGCAAAATATGAAGGAAGGAGGAGGAGTGGCTTCGGATTTTTGCACAGAACTTTACAATAAGTTACCAGAGTGCTCGGATGGTGTGCACAACTGTCAGAAATGTGGACGATGGTAGTGACAGAACCAGAGTCCAGGCTTATTTAGTGCATTTAAAAGATCCTTCACAGAAAAGTAGAAATACAGAAAATACACCATAAAATAATAGCTTAAATAGCTTAGAGGTAAGTCTTGATTGCTAAAACATTGATTTTTCCCACCCGTTCTTAGTGGAGAAGTACATGCTCTGTGAAATCCGTTCTTGTTTTTTCAGATTTAACACTACCTTTATTATTATATAGAAAAACTAAACAGAAATAGACTGCATAGAAAGACCAATCTGTTCTGTTTGAAAAAATCAATTCGGTACTTTTTTCTACAATGCACCATTTCAAACAAGCCTGAATTACTCTGATACCGTAACCGTTATGTTGAATGTTGAAAAATCTGTAGAATTCCCTTTCAGTTTCAGTATATTTTTCCTGGCGAGAGGTATTCTTGGTATGAGCCCACTGGTTCAGCACACTCCTACAGCAGAGTGTGAATGGGGCTGTCGCTCCCTCTCATTCGTGGAGATGAAGTCACTGGAGGTGTGAGAATCTGATCAAAGCTCCTGCACCTCATCCAGCGTGTGCTCCAGTATCACATCATGACCCTGGAACTTGAAATAGCCCAAGAATTTTTTTTTCTGCAGCATCAGCGGGAACCACAGGACGTCATCGGCCCACATTTCACTGAAGGGGATTTTGTCAATGTCAAACCACTGAGGCCTCATTTCTGAAACAGAAGAAACGGAAACGACGATAAGCAGCGCTTGTCACGATTTTAACAGTAGAATATGTAGTAAAAGGTTTTTTGTGTTGCCATATTCTGCAGCAGTACCTTCTGATTCAGTGGGTTCTCCGGCAAAGCTATCGGCTCGGAATATGTGGACGTCCATTAGCTCAGTTTCTCCGACAAATTCAAATGTGATGTTTCCAATCTTGTGGAGTAAATCTACAGTAAGTCCACTTTCCTCCAGCAGCTCCCTGACGAATGACATACAGTCAGTACCGTTCTGTTCCAAACCTTTGAATCCATGTCATATTAATATTGGTTGTTTTACAGTGTAGATTCAAATAGTATAAGATGATTGTTAGTTTAGGATACTTTTTTAATACTTTGAGTTTTTTTTTTTTTAAATAAGTTATAATCAATGATCAATCAATGGTAATAAGAAATGTACATGTCTATTTAATAGATCTGATTTAGATGTTATCCGTATGAAGCTCTGACCTCTGCTTTTTAAACACAAGGCCCTCCGGATGGTAATTTAAGTATCATTATATTATCTGTTCTAGGGGATTCTTCATTCCCCAGAATCATCTGCAGCTCTAGTCTTTATTCTGGACAGATCTAAAACATATTTCTTTTTTAACAGGTTTCCTAAATGAACTGAAACCTAGTAGCGTAGCAGTAGTAGTAGTAGCATGCTAATAAAACTGTTTTTGTAAATACATGTTCAATCATTTTTAAAAAATGGTTACTAACAGTGATTCTAAATATTTGAAAAGCAATGGAAACCTTTTTCCTGTCAAGTTGCTTTTTGCGCATGGCACTATAGTAATTTACACTTTATTAGCATTTACATGTATTAGCACCGTTCTGTGCGTTTGAAAATCTGATTCAAAGCACTATCTATCTGCAAATATAAATAAGCAGACAACATTTTACTCTACCATATAGGCAGATCATTTGAACATTCATTTTTATTTGTAAAAACCATTTCGAACATCGCGTTGTTTTCCCTGAGGCCATTTGTATGAGCTTGCAGACCAAACGCAGTTACAATTCACTTTTACGTAACAATTTCCCAGACTTTTCTTTTTTTTTTCTGCTGCTGAGAATGATGACTTAAACATATGTCAATTAATTTGACACTGGTTGTCTTTTTTCCCCAGGACTAATTCAAAAAGCAGCATGAGTGAGAAGGGTCTTAATGCAGTCTTGCAGACTACACAGCGACCATCTACATCTCACACCCACTTCAGTACACAGCACAGAGGGGCTTCATCAGAGAGGACCGTAGAATGTTGGTTACTTGCAATCATGCAATCTTAACCCAATGAAACAAAGTTTCAGAGAACACTGGAGAGAGAAACCCCCAGAACAAACAACTGAAAGATGCTGTGGTAAAGATCTCTAAAATTAGCCAAAGAAGAAACCAGTCTTTTGGTGAAGTCAGTGAAATGATGCAACTACTGCAAGCAAGGAATATGCAACCAAAGTTTAAGTGTCATTTACTTTAAAACTTTCTGTTCCAATACTTCACTTGACAAACGGGGTGGTTAGATACAAAAAATGTTTTTTTTTTAATAATTTTAAGTATCTAGATATAAATATCAGGAAATAAAAGCTCAAAATCAGATCTTTTATACTTTAAATCTTTTGATTTTAAACCCAAATGTCTTAGGGCACAGCAAAAACAAATGAAGTGGCCTTTGCTGATCCTTTATTTTTGGAGGGAACTTCACATCTCGCTCCTTGACAGTTGCCATTGCAAGGTGATAATCATATTATTCACTTCTGCCAGTGGTTTAATGTCGAGGCTGATGAGTGTATGGAGAGCATGATACAGCTGTACGTAAACTCGGTCGGAAAATTTAATACTTAACAACCTTCCGAACATAATCCGTCCTTCAGACCGAATCAATTTAGCTTTCTTGTGTAACATACCGTCTAGCAGCCTGCTCTATGGTCTCTCCTGACTGGACTTTGCCACCGAAGCCATTCCATTTGCCTGCCCCGAAGCCCCTCTTCTTCATGCCGAGCAGCACCCGCCCAGGCTGCACCACCAGCACCAGGGTCAGCAGCTTCCTTGTGAACATCTCCTATTACAGGGTGGACACGGTCACTTTCCTGTTCACTGTATTTTATGCACCTCTACAGTGCCTGTTGTTAACAAAGTGTTACAAAGAGTATTATTTAGCTCTGCTCTAACTAACGTAATGAATGAAAATCTAAACTGTGAAGCACAGTGGAGGCAGTGCAGGCAGGGAGTCTAGGAGGGGGTTAATGGAGAACTGGGGCAGCCTAGTGGTTAAGGGAGTTGGCCACAGGATCGGAAGATTGTGGGTTCAAACCCCTTACCGGTAGGTTGCCCTGAGGTACCCCTGAGCAAGGTACCGTCCCCATCACTGCTCCCTGGGTGCTTTCAATAGCTGCCCCCTGCTGCACGGTATTTGAGTGCATGGGTTAAATGCAGAGGTCCAATTCCGTTGAGGTTCACTGTGTGCTGTGCTCTCGCAATGACGAGGGTTGTCACTTTCACTTTCACTTTAGGGGTGAGTAATTACTTACTCATCAATCA